>VZQC01000716.1:109589-186896 GCA_009823505.1 Rhizomys pruinosus | reverse complement strand
AGTGAACAGGCATTTGGGACTCCCATCAGAATACAGGCAAGGGGAAACCCACTTGCCAAGGGCGCAATGAAGGAAGGACATGGGAAAAGCACAAAATAATTCCACACCAACCTCCATCAACCCTGTATGAGATTCCTATGGTGGGATCTCCCTGGAGGTAGCCCAGGACACAGATCTTAGAGGAACAATTGCAGACATAGTCAAAGAAATAAAAGAATATAAAGAACAAGTCAGAGAACTAAGAAGAGAAAATTAAAACCTCAAGAAGGACCTAGAGGGAGAGAATGACAAACTAGAAGTAAAGGGAGAGAATGACAGACTCCAGAAAGAACTAGAGGTACAGAATGACAAACTCTTGAAGGAAGTGGAAGCACTGAAAAGATCCCATGCTGAAATAAAGAAAGGAAACCAACCAGTGAAGCATGGAGCTACAGTCAGAGATTGAGAAACTCCAAAAGAAAGTGGAAATACTAAAGAAATCACAGGAGGAAATGAAAAAGGAAATCAACGCTCATCCAATCAAGAGGAAAGGAAGGGAAAAAGCCTCAGAAGTAGAATGGAGGACATAGAAAAAAGAATATCAGATCTGGAAGATAACACAGAACAACTAAAAAGCTCAAGCAAAGATTATGAAAAATTTAAAAATGCACAAAAGTGGAACAACCAGGAAATGTGGGACACTATGAAAAGATCAAACCTCTACTTCATAGGAAGAGAGGGAGAAGAATCCTAAGAGAATGGTATTGATCAGATCTTCAACAGAATAATAGATGAAAAATTACCCAAACTAAAAATAGACAAACCCATACAAATACAGTAAGCACATAGAACTCCAAACAGACAAGATCAGAAAAGAAACTTCTCATGCCATATCATAGTTAAAACACTAGAAGCCCAAAACCAAGAAAAAATTCCGAAAGCCACAAGAGAAAAACAAGTTACACATAAGAGAAAACCCATCAAAATTACAACTGAATTTTCAATACAAACTATGAAAGCAAGAAAAACGTGGAGCTAATCATCCCCAGTGTTAAAGGACTATAGATGTCAACCCAGCAAAAATATTGATTACAGTTGAAGGAGAGAGAAAAATCTTACATGACATGAATAAGATGTTATAATACATGTCCAGAAAACCAACCCTTCAAAGAATACTTGAAGCAATTCAAAGGACAGAAGAGGAGCAAATATCCCCAGGCACCTAGAAAGAGAAATTAATAAAAGCATACCTGCAGAAGTAGAAACCTAGACCAAGAATGCAAATGGATAATAAGGTGAAAGGAAGTAACAAAATCTTTTAATTATAACCTTAAATATTAATGGACTAGACTCCCCAATCAAAAGACATAGACTGAAAGAATGGATTAGAAAGCAGAACCAATCAAGGATAGGCACCAACTTAAGGTTAAGGGATGTAAAAAAAAATATTCCAAGAAAATGGTACCAAAAAGAAAGCAGGAGTTGCTATTTTAATATCAGATAAAATAGACTTCAAAGTAAAGAAATGAGAACAGACAAAGAGGGGCATTACATCTTTATCAAAGGAACAAATAACCATAAAGATTTCACAATCATGAATATATATGCACCAAACTCTGGTGCACCAAACTTTTTATAAAGACAACTCTCCAGGACCTCAAGGCACAGATTAACCCCAGCACACTCATAGTAGGGGACTTCAATACTCCACTGAGCCATTTGGACAAGTCAACCAGACAAAGAATAAACAGAGACATCTGAACTGAATGATACAATACACCAAACGGACCTCACAGACATCTACAAGATACCAGAGAATACACTTTCTACTCAGCACCCCATGGAACATTCTCCAAAATCGACCACATACTAAGACACAGAAAAAATCCTCAGCAAATACAAAAAAATTTGAAATAATTTCATGCATTCTATCAGACCACAGTGCAATAACACTCAATATCAAGACCAGGATAAGCCCTACTATTTACAAGAACACAAGGAGACTAAACAACACCCTCCTGAATAATGACTGGGTCAAGGAAGAAATTAAAAAAGAAATAAAAGCATTCCTGGAACTGAATGACAATGACAATACAACATAACAAAACCTATGGGATACGTAAAATGCAACCCCAAGATGGAAGTTTATAGCCCTGGGTGCCTACATTAGAAAAATAGAAAGAGCACAAGTGAATGATCTAACACAGCAGCTAAAAAGACTTGAGAGTCAACAACAAATTAACCTTAAATGCAACAGACAGGAAGAAAACAAAAATCAGAGCAGAAATTAATAAAATAGAAACAAAGAAAACAATACAAAAATCAATGGATCCAAAAATTGATTCTTTGAAAGATTAACAGGATAGATATTCCCCTAGCACAGTTAAACAAAACAAAATAACATAAAAGGAAAAACAAAACAAAGAGCAACTTCAAATCAATAGAACTCATGATGAAGGGGAAATTATCACAACAGACAATGAAAAGGTCCAGACAATCATAAAGGAAGACTTCAAAAACTATACTCTATAAAGTTTGAAAACCTAGGAGAAATGGATGAATATAAGAAATTCTGGGAATCACCAAAGTTTAACCAAGAAGGGACTGACAGCTTAAACAGACCCATATATATATATAAAGGATCTTCGGATTGGACCATCTCAACCCGGATGGCCCACCCAAAATGTGGGCATTACCTTCTGCTGGCAGGCAGTATAAAGGGCCACGGCAGAGGGAGCTGGTCTCTTTTTTCCTGCGGCTTGCCTCTCTCTCACTGGTGAATATGTCTTGCTGCTGTGATCAACCCTTTGGATCCCAGTGTGTACTGAGACCGGCAGATCTCCTGAAGTCCACTGGGCCTTCAGCACCAGATTGGGACTACTGAGACATCCAGTACTGAGACTACATTGGACCACTTCCATCATGGAGGGGACAGCATTTTGTCCTTACAGGAATAGATATTTATTCTGGTTATGGATTTGACTTTCCTGCACATAATGCTTCTGCCAAAGCTACCATCCAGGGACTTACAGAATGCCTTATCCACCATCATGGTATTCCTCACAGCACCGCTTCTGACCAAGAAACTCACTTCACAGCCAAAGAAACGTGACAGTAGGCCCATGGTCATGGTATCCACTGGTCTTACCATATTCCCCACCATCCAGAAGCAGCTGGCTTGATAGAGTGATGGAATGGCCTCTTGAAGACACAGTTACAGCATCAATTACATAGCAATACCCTGGAGGGCTGGGGCAAGGTTCTTCAGCAGGCAGTATATGCTCTGAATCAGCGCCCATTATATGGTAGTTTCTCCTATAGCCAGAATTCATGGGTGCAGGAACCAAGGGGTGGAAGTGGGAGTGATTCCACTCACTATCACCCCTAGTGACCCAGTAGGAAAATTTTTGCTTCCTGTGCCCATGACCTTGCGTTCTGCTGGTCTAGATGTTTTGGCTCCAAAGGGGGGAGTGCTTTTGCCAGGAGATAATGCAAACGTTCCATTGAACTGGAAGATAAGACTTCCCCCTGGCCACTTTGGGCTTCTACTGCCATTAAGCCAACAGGCTAAGGAAGGAATAACAGTAGTAGGAGGAGAGATTGATCCAGACTACCAGGAGGAAATTGGACTTTTTCTCCACAATGGGGGCAAGGAAGATTATGTCTGGAAGGCAGGAGATGCTGTAGGGTGCCTTCTGGTGCTACCATGTCCTATGATTAAGGTCAATGGGAAACTCCAACAACCTGCAAAAATTCTCAACAAATTCATTGCAAACCCATACAGACTCCATCACAGAAGACCATCTATCATTGACCAAGTTGGACTCATACAAGAGATGCAGGATAGTTCAAAATACAAACATCAATAGATACCCATAAGACCACATAATGGACTGAAAGACAAAACACAGATCCTTTAAAGTTGACGCAGAGAAAGCCTTCTAGCAAAAATCCAACGTTTCTGCATGTTAAATCCTAGAGGGGATTGTTTTGGAGGGATCATTCCTCAATGTAATCAAAAGCCATATAAGGGAAACCCATATTCAACATCATTCTAAATGAGGAAAGAAAAGACAGAAAACATTCCCCCTGAAGTAGGAATCTGCAAGGGGTGTCCCTTGTTCACAATGCCTCTTCAATATACGTGCTTTGAACACTTGCTAGGGCAATAAGACAAGAAAGGGAAATTGAAGAGTTACTAATTGGAAAAAGAGGAAGTAAGCTTTCCCTTTTTGCAATGAATGGATATGACAGCTTACCTAAAGGGGGAAGCTAAACACCCACCAGAAAACTCTTAGAAACAAAAGCGTTTCAGTAAACTGGCGGATCATGAATAAAATTAACCTAGAAAAAATCAGTAGCATTCCTTAATACCAACACAAGAATTGGAGGATAAAAAAAAAAAAACAAGGAAAAGGAATTTTACACAAAGCAAAAACCAATTAAAATACCTAGGAAGAAACTACAAAAAAGACACCAAAGATCCCTAAAAAAAATTTAAACCCCTGAAGAGGAAATTGAAGAAAACTGCAGAAATGAAAGACCTCCTGTGCTAATCGGATTGGGAGAAATTAATGTAGTAAAAATGTCCCTTCTACCCAAACTCGTATATTACAGATTTAATGCACTCTTAATTAAAATCTTTAAAACGTGTTCTATGTCCTATAATAAGGAAATTGCAATTTAAAAACCCTTTTACAGATATTGTCTATCTGATCAGCATTGGCTAGAACCAAGAAAACAAATGATAACAAGTACTGGAGAGGTTGTGGTGGCAAGGGGAACACTCACTCCACTGTGGTGGGGAATGTAACTTTGTATAGCCAGTATGGAAAGCAATGTGGAGAAACCCTTAAAAGACTCAAAATAGCGCTTTGCCACCGGACCAGTCATACCATTCCTGGGTAATGTACCCTAAAGACTCATCTTACCACAGAGATACACTGTGTCGCCATGTTTATCTGATCTCTCTTCACAATAGGGAAGAGCTTGAACAACCCAAGTGCTCTCCAACTGTCAATTATTGAATTATTCCTTGTGCAGCTGCTGTCTGATTTTAGAAAGGTTTTTTTTAACCCTGTGTCTTGTAGGGTTGCTGCCAACATTTTCTTCTCTTTCCTTCAGTTTCAGTTTTTCACACTGAGATCTTTTGATAACCACTTTGGTTATTGATTTTTGTACAGGTGAGAGGTAGGGATTTAAATTCATTATTCTTCTAAAAAGTTGGTGATTCGTTTTGGCAACACGCATTTGCTGAAGTTGCTGTACTTTCTCCATTGTGTCTTCTTGTCCCTTTGTCAAATATGTGGTGGTTGAAAATGTATGAGCTCAAGTCTGGACTTCAGTTTGTTCATGGTATACAGTCTGTTTTTGTGCCACTTACCAAAGCTGGTTTTATTGACTATAGCCCTGTTAATATTTTGAAATCTGAAGAGTGATCCCCCCTGTATTGCATCTTTTCACTCAGGGTTTGCTTTGGCTATTTGGATCTTTCATTTTTCATTATGAATTTAAGGATTTTTTTTCCCAAATCTGTGATGAAACACTTGGGGATTTTAATTGTGATTGCATTGAATCTGTGTATTAATTTGGGTAGGATGTACAATTTTACTATATTAATTTTTCCAGTCCATGAGCATGGGAATCTTATACGTTCTGGTATCTTCTACATTTTTTAAAACAACGCAACAAAAAAAAACAAAAACAAACCAAAACTCAAAGCCAAAACAGAAAGGAGCACAAGATCTCACACTGGACCTAAAGACACTTGAGAAACAACAACAATGAACCCCTAATGCAACATACAGGAAGAAAAAACAAAAAAAACAGGCAAGAAAATATCACTGAAAATAGAAACAAAGCAGCAATACAAAGAACAATTGAATTACAAACCGTTGGTTTGTTTTAAAAGGATAAAACAAGTGTCTGAACAGATCTCTAACCTAGTAACAAAGGAAAAAAAAAGGCAACTCCAAATCTAGAATTTATAATAAAAATGGAAAACATTCAATACCACGTGACAAATAAAGATCAGTACAAATCATACGGGAATACTTCAAAACCTATATCCATTTCTTTGAGAACCTAAGAGAAATTGATGATATCTGAAATCCTGGAACTCACTGAAGCTTAACCAACAAGAGACTGACAGCTCTTAATTCAATAGACCCATACTATTTGAGGAACTTGAAACTTGAAAATGTAATTAAAAAATTTTTTTTTTTTTTAACCAAAAAAAAAAAAGAAAAGAACAAGAAGCCCAGGCCCAGATGGTTTCATGGCCAAATTCTATAAAACATCCTTTAAAGAGGGGACTTACAAGGATACCAAAATCAGAGGACAATCTCCCAAATTCCTTCTATTTATTTTTATTTTATGTGTATAAGTGAGTGTCATGCCTGCGTGTAAGTATACCTACATCATGCAGCACCCAGGGAGGACAGAAAGTGACNAAAATCCCCATGAAAATAGAGTTATAGACAGTTGTTAGCCACCATGTGGTTTTGGGATTCGAAGCAGGGCATATTGCAAGAAGAGCCAATGCTCTGAACCACTGAAACCTGTATCCAGGCCTCCCACCCCAAAATAAATATTTTATGAGATATTAAAATCAATTCTATTTTAAATAAAAATTAAAAAAATATTGTAGCCTCAATATTTGACAGCATTGCTTGGCAATAGAGAACAGGAAAACTGTAAAAGAAAGACTATTTATTGAGAAATTGAAGGACCCATTATGGTTATGTAGGAAATAATTCCATAAAATGAAAAATTAAAATTTATCTTAGAATAATTTAATGATAGAATACTTTACTATCTCTCCTAACTTTCCTTTTAAAGTACCAAATAGCACAGGGCTCCAGTGGATAAACAATCTATTACACCTAGTAAAAGGAAGATATTTAGAAATGAGGCCCAAAGAATTTGATACACATTTTATAAAATGAGAAAATCCATACATTTCAAAGTTCTCAAATAGAATCAGGCAAAATCCTAGCATGGAAATTGTGAAGAGGGTTGTAAATTCCAACTCAGTTTAAGAAACATTTGCCAATTGATGGCTTCTGTGAGGAGGAGAGACATTGTCTCACAGAGATGGGACTCAGTGGGTCCAGTGGATGGGCCCACAGTGAAGCACATTTAGGGATTCAATTCAGACACTATAGGCTGTACTACATATTAGGAGAGTACATTATATTATGAGGGGACAGTGAA
Organism: Rhizomys pruinosus; assembly: GCA_009823505.1. Classification (NCBI taxonomy): domain Eukaryota; kingdom Metazoa; phylum Chordata; class Mammalia; order Rodentia; family Spalacidae; genus Rhizomys; species Rhizomys pruinosus. The sequence goes on along the minus strand of VZQC01000716.1, from coordinate 179,702 downwards.
GGGTGGTGCAGGTAGGATAGAAGATCTAAGTACCTTCAAACTATATTGTATCAAAAATGCAAAAAAAATTCAATAAAAGTAAAATTAAAAATATTTAATGAGATTTAATTTATATACCATAATGTCAATATTTATCAATTTCTTAAAATATCAAATACCACACATGGCATTTTAGGTAGTTATGAATCTTAGAATGTTAAAATCTGCAAGTCATCCTAATAGAAATCCATGCTAATAGAAATCCACGGATAAGAATCTTTCCTCTAATCACAACTCATGTTTTAATTTATGACATGTATAATATAGTTCTATCTAACTTGACATTATTTCTTAAGAAGTAGTCGAGGGCTGGAGAGATAGCCTAGCGGTTAAGAGCACCGACGCTCTTGCAGAGGACCCAGGTTCGATCCCCAGCACCCACATGGCGGCTAAGAACCGTCTGTAACTCCAATTCCAGGAGAACTCCAGTTCCAGGGGAATCCGAGACCCTCTTCTGACCTCCGCGGCATTGCACGACACGGGTGCACAGACCTGCATGCAGACAATACATTCATACACATACAAAAATAAATAAAAAAAAAAAAAAAAAGAGTCAGTAGTCGAATGACAAAAAGACATACATTAGTAACTTGTACTTACTGATAATGATGACTAAGTAAAGTATTGAAAAATATCATCCTAACATTCTAATGGATGACAAGCCTATTTACTATGATAGATCAGATTTCAGGATTCTTTGGGCATTCCAGACCAAGTGAAAATCCATATGTGGTGATCTTTTTATTTCCCACACAAAACTTTTAATTAGTAGTACATTTTTATTTTTTTCATTTTTTTTTATTATTTTTTACTTTTTATGTGTATGAATGTACTGTCTGCATGTAGGTTTGTGCACCCGTGTAGTGCAATGCCTCGGAGGTCAGAAGAGGGTGTCGGATTCCCCTGGAACTGGAGTTAAAGACGGTTCTTAGCCACCATGTGAGTGCTGGGAATCGAACCCAGGTCCTCTGTAAGAGCAGTCAGCGCACTTAATGGCTAGGCCATCTCTCCACCCCCATTAATAATACATTTTTAAAATTAAGTCACTCTTACAGAAAAGATATTTTAACATCAAGGGTTGAAAAGATAGTTATATATGCAAATTTTTTAGTTTACAGGCAGGCTGATTTGAATATAAAATTGTTTCAGTGATATTTTAAGGCTTAATAATATTTTACCTATTTTTTTTTTCATTTGGACATGCACATTATCTGTTTGTTAACTATGTCTAGGTCATGAATTAGTTGAGTTCAGTAGTTGTGAATCTTCTTTTCTCCCTAAATATTTAGAAGGCTGAGGAGAAGAAAAGAAGGATAAATTTACTCATTTAATCCACTGCTATGTGTTAGAGAGATACTGATGACTTTCTTTTATTATTTTCTTATTTTTTAAATTTTATTTATTTATTTTTATGTGTATAAGTGTACTGTCTGCATGTAGGTTTGTGCACCCGTGTCCTGAAATGCCACAGAGGTCAGAAGAGAGCATCAGATTACCCTGGAACTGGAGTTAAAGACAGTTCTCAGCCGTCATGTGGGTGCTGGGGATCAAACCCTGGTCCTCTGCAAGAACAGTAGGCACTCTTAACCACTAGGCCATCTCTCCAGCCCAAGACATACTGATTACTTTCAAATGTCCCATGCCCCTTCATTTTTCTCAGCTTCCTTCAGAGGGACAGGGAAGCCATTTGGACTCAACATGGCCAACTGATGATGAGTGTATCAAATCTAAGCTGAACTTAGACAGTAGCCACAATATCAGGCTACTGTCTCCTCATGGTGTCTATTCGTGGATGCTGTAGAACTACTAGTATGAAACACTCTGAAGGAAGAGTTACTATAGTGACAATTGTCTGGAACCACCAGTCCAAGTCGGTTTCTAGAATTAGAACTTCCCTTAAGGGGTAGATCACTCAGATCTAGAATTTCTCAGTAACATATCTGTTAGGATGTATGAAATCTGGCTTAGGGAGGAACTGTGGTGGTGCCGACAGGGAAAGGGGTCTAAATATGGTTAAGATGTTTTTTATGAAATGCCAAAATATTAATTAAAATATGTTAAAAAAGAAATTTAATATGAATTATCCTAATACAAGCCTCAGAGTAGGGAAGCATTGAAAAACCCCAATCCTGTCCACCTCACTTAAAAACATTCATGATGGGGCTGGAGAGATGGCCTAGTGGTTAAGAGCGCCAACTGCTCTTGCAGAGGACCTGGGTTTGATCCCCAGCACCCACATGGCAGCTGAGAACCGTCCGTCCTTAGCTTAGGGGAATTTGACACCATCTTCTGACCTCCACGGCATTGGAGGACATGGGTGCACAAACCTACATGTAGACAGTTCATTCATACATAAAAATAAATAAAATTAGAAAATTAAAAAAACACATTCATGGTTCTGTTAGCAACTTCAGACAATCAACATTACCTTTGTGCTATTTACATGTTCTTCTTATATTTTTCCATATATCCAAACACTTTGTTATATTTTCAAATCCCCTAATCTCTAAATATTTTCTCCTCTATATGGAAATATTGAAAATGAATGAGAACATATGCTTGATCTTGTAATGTTTTATAAAAGATTTATTTTTATAATAAAGGTGTATCGTGTAAATTGTCTGTTTAGTGAATTTCCTGCAGTTACTTACTGCTATACCACTGCACTCTTGGCAGCATGGGGAGCTTGATTTAGCAACTTTGATGCCATTAACACTCCCCACTTGTCACTGAAGATTCTCCAAAATAATGCATCTCCTGTTGTCCACTCACTAGGATTCCTTCTAACTGCCTTAATCTTTTAAAAAATAATCATAGACTATTCCTTGTGCACTGTTTTGTTTAATGTAACAAACATTGCTCAATTTCTAGCTTTTAATGATTCTATAACTGGTTTTCTATTTTTAGTCACCTGCACTAGAATGAAACTAAGTGTATCTGGAGCAAATTAGAAACTGTAATCACTTAGTTTCAAGCACTGCAGATTGTTAATAAGAAAATGCAAACAAACACATAGGATGAAAACCCAAGGACTTGCTAGTTTAACAAATCCAAAACCATACAACTTCAGTGGATGGATATAGAATATTTTTGTCAGGATTTTGTATTTCAACTTGAAGAAAGCTTTCTATGCGACTCCAGGTTCAAGCCTCAGCACTGCACAAAACTGAGTATCAGTGGCAGATGTCTGTAAAACCAATTCAGCACTTAGAACGTGGAAGCCAGAGAATCAGAAGGTGCTTGGGTACAAAAGAAACTAAGATCCCACAGCCTACATCCTCTACAGGTTAGGAGATGTTATAAGCCACAGTAAGACCCTGTCATATTTATCAGGGGGTAAAAATGTAATTCATGGATTAACATATCATCCAAACATATGTATCTATGCCAAAGTAACCTACCATAACTATTAGTGCTGCTTAAATACCTATATATCTAATTGCTTGTGCTTCATTAGTAGGATCGAAAGGTTACTCCTGAACAAACTGTCAGCCCATGAAAGGAAACAGCCAGAATTGACCAGAGTCCAAGTCAACAGCTCCAGAGAGAGTGGACTGTTTTACCTCTCATCCACCTGTGCCCCTTTTCTAAGCCTAGGGAACAATCTGCGGAAGAGGGGGCGTGGTAGAATGTAAAGGCTGCGATTGGGGTGAACGGTGAAACTACAGCGATGTAGTCTGGACACTCATTTGATCAACTTGATTGAACAAACAACCTGTCACCCCCCACTGAATGGTGGGACTGTGGGGGTTTGGGCACAACAGTCTGTAGATTGGTTTTGCACGAAGGATGCTTATACTCATGGATTATCACTTATAGCTAAAAAAAAAAAAAAAAAAAAACCTGAAAGATGCAGGACAGTTATGGCAGAATACATGATCTGGGATGGGGTGGGGGGGGGAAGGGAAAGGGAAATATGCCTGATCTGAATTGGAAAATGATGTACGAAATGCACAAACCATCAATAAAAATTAAATTAAAAAAAAATTGTTCAAGGAATTTTTACCAATAAAAAAAAAAAAGAAACTAAGAAGGAAAAGTACAAGCAGAATTCTCTTTTGAATTAGCAGTATTATCTGTAAAGGGGCATTGGGAAACATTTTAGAGAAGCAACTCTATATTCCTCTACATATGATGGCATGAATTGCACAGCTAGTTTTCACACTGTAGGAGAAGAATGATGCAAATTGAAGAATCAGTGTACAGAATGTACCTGGGGAGTTTTGTGCGGAGAAAGTGAATATAAGTTTGTAATTTGATATACATAAGCAAACAAAGACTGTTAATTTTAGGAGATGCATACACCACAGGTGCATACTTACTCTTATGTTTCATAAGTGTTTTCAAAAAGGGCGGGATAAAATTAGCTCCAGTAACATCAATACCATTGAGCCCATCCACACCACATTTTCCAGTAACATCAATACCAGTGAGCCCATCCACACCACATTTTCCAGGAACATGAACACCAGTGAGCCCATCCACACCACATTTTCCAGGAACATCAACACCAGTGAGCCCATCCACACCACATTTTCCAGGAACATCAAGACCAGTGAGCCCATCCACACCACATTTTCCAGAAACATCAATACCAGTGAGCCCATCCACACCATTTTTTGAAATACTATTTCCTAACGAAATGGCCATTGCCCTTTTGAGAATTATGGGCTTAATGCTCTGATCGACAAAACAACTTCCTCTTGGGCTCCAGTAATTTTTAAAAATTTTTATTTATTTATTTACTTTTTTATGTGTATGAGTGTACTGTCTGCATGTAGCTTGGTGCACCTTTGTCGTGCAATGCCTCGGAGATCAGAAGAAGGCAACGCATTCCCCTGGAACCAGAGTTAAAGACGGTTCTCAGGCACCATGTGGGTGCTGGGAATCGAACCCAGGTCCAAGAACAGTCAGTGCTCTTAACCGTTCGGCCATCTCTCCAGCCCCGGGTTCGAGTAAATTAAAAAGGTGTTCAAGGAATGAGATGATATGAAATCACATATGCACTCTATAGTAAGGGCTGTAACTGCCCAAGTTTATGACAGATGAAAAAATCCAAACCAAAACATTGGTGTTGTAAACTTACAGCTCACAGTGTGATAAAGAGACCTGTGAGACAAAGATACTAAGTATCAACAGATAAATGACAGGGATATATCAATTAGAAAAAGTCAGCTCTTGAGTGAAGGATGAAACTATTGGTGTTTTCCCAGTAGGTGGGAAAGATCTGGGTTTTTCTCCAACACTGTATGCACCTAGGTGTAAAAATGCACTATTGCAATCCCAGTAATCAGAAGGCAGAGACAGGAAGAGGAGAGTTTAGAAATAATTCTAGGCTCAATATCAAGTGTGAGACCAGCCTGAAATTAATGAATCCCTGTCTCAGAAAAAAGAATAAGGGAACGAAACAAACAAGAGTTTTTTCCATTTATTACATTAAAATAAACTTCAACATAACAAACTTAAAAGTTACTGTATTGTTTAAAAAGACAAGTAATAAAAAGTTACATAGACAACAATTATCTATGGATGATAAAATCTGTAGATTCAAGATTAATGAAGAGAAAAGTATTTACACATTTTTAAGCATTAGCTTACAGATAAACAGAGAAATAATTAAAAATATAATCAAAATGTAACTATTGGTCAATAAATTTTGTGATTTCCTTAAACATTTTCAGTATGTTTGGAATGATTTCAAAACAGTTTACTGAATCATTGGGCAAATTTTTCTTGTATTTGTTTTCTTTGCTTTAGAAACTGGCATATAAAGAAGTAAAAGATAGGAAAAGATTACATATTTGCATAGGAATATGAGCTGTACCCAGTTCAGATTAATAAGCACTATATGAGACACTGTGATGTTTGAATGATTTCTACAGATCATGAAGTCACTAGGTATGTATAGAAAGTAAGTTAACACTTTCAACTTTGAACATTTATTTAGTGTTTGACTGAAAAAAATGATACTCCCATGCTTTATTTATTTGGAGACCCAAAGTAACCTATAAATATCAACTTTTATATGATAAAGTGACTGAGAAAAAAAAAGTTCTAGCAATCCAGTGATAGGCATAGGATGGGACAGAACATTGTAGGAATCTTTGTGCAGTAAATGTAGCTCAAGTGCATGGATATAAACATTACACTGTCAAATAACATATTAAACTTCTGCTGGTAACTGCTCTGTCCCATATCAGCTATATTGAGGTAGTATTCCTATTTTCCTTGAGGAAAAATTTTATTATTGGACTTCCTGAATATGGTATGCCTAAGGCATACACTTACATTTTTATTTATTCTCAGAATATAATTGATAGCTTATTTTTAAATTACAGTCTTTTGAGACCAACACTCCCAGAAATGTCCTGTCTTGTCTTTGAGACATATAGACTGATGTAAATAGATGCTTTTACAGGCAAAACTGAAGCATGGAACTTGGGAAATGGGGACCAGAACCCAATCATAGCTGAAGAAGTACTGGCAGCTAATTACTGTTCCATGTGGAGCAGGTCTTCTTAAAACAAGGGACTCTGGATAGGCTCACAAGACCTCAGTGGATTAACCTGCACTGAGGAATATCTAAATTGATAGAACAGGCCTTACCAGAAATGACAATGCATGAATTCCACGGGTGGTCTTGGGGTGTGTGTCAATGGGGGAGGGATTATAAAAATGTTCATGATTAACTGAGATTTCACTTTTGGTGATATCTGGGTACAAATGCTTGACTGGATAGTTCTTTCTACATGCGGCAGAGTGGATGGGGTCTAGTGGGGAATTGGACTGGCATGGATGGTGGATGGGGACTAAAATTGATTGAGAAATGTGCTGTGAAATTGCAAAATCTTAATAAAAATGATTGAGAGGTTCTGTATGAAACAAACAAAAATTCAATAAAACATATACTTATGAAGAAATATATGCATTTATTCTTTTATTCAACACCATTTCCCTTTTTCAGTCAAATATTTCATCTTCTACTCATAGTTTTACTAACTATGCTCATTGGAAAACCACCTTGTAGGGCTAGGGAGATGGCTCAGTGCCTGTGATAAAGCATGATTTCCAGCCCACAACACGGGGCCTCATGATATAGATTTTTTTTATTTAATTTTTATTGATGGTTTGTGCATTTCGTACATCATTTTCCAATTCAGATCAGGCATATGCCACCAGACTTAATGATATTCCCTGTTCTCTCCTGGTGAAATGTAGTTGAATGCTAGGTGGATCAAAGGAAAAATGCTCAAGAGTGTCATGACTAGACTTCATTGTACATTGTTTTTCTTAACCAGAGGGGTAACTCAGACTTCTATCACAGCACTGTTAGAGTTTCAAGGGTTTGAGATGAAAGATAACACAAGTTTTGAAGTTTTCGCTTGCATCAAAATTGGTAAACTTGACTGGTTAAAGAATATCAGAAGGCTAAACTCATAGTTATTATGATAGGATGCAACACAAAATAAGTATGAATGCATAGTTGAATGAAAAAATAGGTTCATACTTGACGGCAGAATTATTTAGGTGCATTTTTAATTTATTGTTTTTGATTAATTTATAGTCATTGGATGTTAAAGTGGGATAACTTCTTTGACTTTATTTTAGATTTGAATAGCTTTCTATTATACCCAAAGTGATAGAATTTTCTTAACATCATGAGATTGTGTAATTAAAGGACTTATACATGCACAAGTTGGTTCAAGTGTTTCTACGGTGTGAGGAAGAGGTGACAGAGATAAATAGATTTGCTTTGTTTTCAGAATTAAGTGACATTCCAAGGCATTAGAAGAACAACCGAGGACAAAGATGAGCAAATCAAATCAAGATAAACAAAAATATATACGTAAAAATTAGGTACTAGAAAAGTCTGAGAAGATAGATAATTAGTAAAGAACTTTATTTGCTGTGACTACATTTTTTCTTAATGTAGAACATTTTCCTTAATTACTTTTTCTACTTTAGGCAGAGTGTGGCAGTCACATATGGTGGTACTAAACACTCTCCCCAAATAAGCCTTATTATCTGATTTTTCATGTGACTCAAATGAGGGTAAGCTAATTTATTATCAGAAACAAATACTAGAGTTTATATATAGAACTTCTAACAGATACTAATGGTTTATATAGAGAAATTCTAATAACATTAAAATGTGGAGAATAGAAATATCTGTGTTGCATAATTGTAGAAAAATTTTATGGTGGGAATAAATATTCCAGAATACATCAGCCATTCCAGTTTTAATAGCATGCTAAATCTTAGATCCTGATTCCTTAACCTGCCATGTGGGTACTGGGAATCGATTCTGGGTCCTCTGCAGGCAAAGCCAGTGTTTTTAGATTCTGAACTATTTCTCCATCCCTCCTTCGCAATTCTTAAACTAACAAAGTACATCAGTAACTCAGCCCTGCATAGCATTGAACTTATGAGAAATCACAGATGTATTGATGAACTATGACCTGGAAATTTTCGGTGTTTATAAGACTTTTTTCAAAATTTTTCCAGTTTCTTTAAGTACATATAAGTACTTTACTTGACATTCACAAGAAGTTAAATGCCATTTTAAATTTCACTGTATTATAGCTCTTTATTTCTTTCCTATGACTTTTTGATGTAAAACAGCCCAATATTTACTGTACCTCTGTGCAAGCTTTTCAACCACTCCGTATAATACTACACCTCATTTACTTGCCCAACAGAATTATACCAACCATATTTTCCCAAACCAACACCAATGGTCCTTTACACCTGTAAAATGCCAGAAAAAGATGATGAGAACCTTTAAACAGACATGGTTTCTTAACTCAGTTAAACAAATATACACACTGATTATTTCCAAAGTTTCCATGTGTTCTGTTCTATTTGTTTTTGTATATGTTTTCTTATATTACATATCAGTGAAGCTGAAATCATGACACTGTTCTTAATAATAACAGGTATTGGAAATTGTGCAGACACAATAGTTTTAGTGTTATCTGAAATACTGTGCAAAATGAAAATTATAAAAAAATACATTGTAGATGAAGATAATTCTACTGTATTACAATGACTCCAATTCTGTTAAACAAACACAAAGTTGTGGTTGCAAAATGGAAGTCTGTAGAGTGCCCTTACAAGAGATAGACTGTGTTGGATGCAGGAAAGATTTGTGCCATCTTTCTGATAGAAGGCTGAGAGATTTCTGATTTGATATTAAAGCATTATGTGAATTGTGTCTGGATTTTTAAGAAGTGTCCAACAAAGATATGAAGATTTACTATTACAAATTCTAAGTTTCTAATTTGTAGCCTTAGCGGCATCTTGACCATGCAAACTAATTGCTGCAACTCTAAATCAAAGGGGAATGGAAGTAAGTACATTTAATGATGATCAAAACTTCACCTAATTTTATTCTATGACTGAATAGCAAAAAAATACAGCTTGGAGACTTAAAAACACCTGTTAATTAAAGCTTAATTTATAGCTCTGTTTAAAATACACAGACTTTTTAAAATTTATATTGAACTTACCTATTTCTTTTATAATTCAATGAGGGAAAATAATGAATCAATGGTGTCCTGTTATCTATGGAGAGGAAAAACTGCAGCGAACACATCACCTAGAGCAAGTCAAGCATATTGTATTTTTCATTTAATGCTTTTAAAACATAAAAAAATAAAAGTGAGCAAAAACTCGATAATACTCATGTGAATGAGGGGAAAGTAATGGATTCATTAGTTTTCCTTTCATGCAGTTTTATTGTCTTGGGCTCCTGCTGTTTAACAAACAGGAAAGCATCATGACTAATTGTGCTGCAAAAGTCAGAGACAGTTTTAAGAATCTCATTGACTTCTCTTATCAGTTAAAATGTTTGAAACAGGAAAAATTGAGATAATTAAAAAGACATCCTAATTTCACATGAGCTATAACCTTTATAGCTTCTAACAATAGATTGAAAAACATAAACTTGTAAATCCTCACAATATTAATCTTAATGATGATTTTGGAAACTGAAATCTCTAAAAATACCAAAATCAGGGTTTCACATACCTTGTAAGAGAACATTTAAACAACAGAAAGTAGGTGCATAATGGGCAGTTGGCATAAATGGCTAATTATGTCAAATAAAAAATCAATATTTAGTATAAGTAACTTTATAATCCAAAATAAATATCTTTAATAATTCCTTCTGAAACTTTTTCCTGAATTACAGCTGTATACATTCTTTTTTTCTTAAATATTATGTATGTATTTATTTATTTTTACTGAAACATTGTACATTTCTTTTTTTATTATTTTTTTATTTTTTCCAGCTATTACTTTATTTATATTACTATGCTTAAGTTACATGGAAAAAGACAACCAAGCAGTTCTGCCCCATTTCAGAAAGTTTCCAATCAACACCAATTATGTGGTGACAAGTAACTAGGAATGGTGACATCTTTGAGTCAAGACTGACAAGGAAGAATGGGCTCTGGTGCTACAGTTCATCTCCAACAAGAATATGACACACTGGCCAGCACAAGCCGTGCTAACACTGAGCCTTTAGCGCCGGGCACAGATTCGGATCTCTTCTCTGAAGCTGGCAAATTAAGTGAAATAACTGGGTTTTTTTTTAAAAAAGTTTAAAATGAAGCCCAAATAAGTTTAAAAACCATGCTCTTGACATATTCTCCACTCAAAATTTACATAAAACACACCTTTCACTCTAATAGCCCCAATTTTTTCCCTCACATAGCCCACCATGTAGCTGCAGATAGACGCTTCTGCCTCAAGATGTAAACACAGGGAAAACAATTAACGGCATCCGCATATAATATTCTCTCTATAAACTGATGTTGGATGGAAAACGCAAGAAAAAAAATCAAAGAAAGAAAGAGAGAGAGAAAAAGAAAGAAAGGTTGCATCTTAGATTCTCACAAGTTCTTGTTTCGCAGTTCATGAATCCGACTCTGATGCTAAGGTGGCAGTGTATGTTAAGTAGGTTTGTTTTCAGTGAGGGAGACCTGGGAAAAGACGGATTTTTTTTTTTTTTCTTCAAGAGTTATCAGATGGTACATGCTCCTCAAAGCCCTCACTCTCTCGGACTAGACCACGTTCCAGGATCACACGACCTTCCTTATAACGCTGGCTGTCTTCAGTTGCAAACTCGTCGATCCATCCCAGTTTGCTATTGCAGTTTTTGCAGCTCACATCTCGAACCATGTGGCGGCCAGTAAGCATAACCCGATATTGAACTTCACTGTACTGCAAGTTAACTACCTTGTTAAAAGAAACGCTCTACCAGTGGTGCCTGTGAACCAAGTGGAGATGAGCTCTGAGCGGTTGATCTGGATTGTATCACAGATTGCATAAGAAAAGAGACGGGTACAGCCAATATGATCAAGGAAAAGTCTGCCCATTTTGATAGCAGTCTGAAGTTCTATAACACCCTGAACACCCATGAGGATAGCGCTGCCAGCAGGTCTCTGCTCAGCTGGGTCGAAGCCCAATGTTGTATATTTCACACAGTCATCTTCGTAACTCTTCCCTCTCAGCACTCTCCACAGTCCACAGCCCCCACTGAATTCCGTGCACTGTGTCATTTATGTTAAGGCCTATCAAGTCAAATGAGTATCTCTTGACATTATTCAGTGCACATCCATCCACTGGGGGTCTAGTCAGCCTATCTAGAGTCACTTCCTTAAGGAGGATCAGCTTTTCCTCACCCAGCAGTAATCAGCTTCCCAATAGTTCTTTGGCTAACATTGGGGGCTGCTGCCCATTTTCACAGTCCTATGCTGGGTTTTTGTCTTCCAGTGTTCACATGGATCTTGTGCATGTAGTCACCATTGTAAGTTCATATGGGCAAGAGGCCAGGAGCCTGTAAAACTCTGTATCCATGTGGTCATCTACCTCCTCCAAAGGTTCTTACAACTTTTTGCCCACCTTCCTCAATAGATCCTGAACCCCAGGTGGGTGAAGTTTAATATAAGCCTGCAGACTTATAACATATGCTGTGGACATTTGTGAGCTTTTGTTTCGATTGCCCTCTGTGGCATGAGGGAGCTTTGTTAGAAAAGTTGAAAGATGCAATAGTATTCTCTCTAGTTCTTGTTCTACTAGGTTCCAAAAGTCTTAGAGGTTCCATAGTGGATATGTGACTTATGGTTGGGCATTTTACAGATAATTAATCAGTGTTTGACAAGTTGTAGAACTTTGTAAAATTCTCCATTTTTGCAAAAAGAAGGTTTTGATATGTGGTGACGGGCATGGTTGTACACACAAAGATCTATATTTAGCACATCTAATTAAGAAATTAGATTTGTCTAGAGATGTGAGCCTTCAAGTTCTCTCCAAGATCCATCACCTCTTCAAACATATGTATTTGATATGTTTACAGAACTCAACATTGAGTAGGCTTTAAGTTAAATTAGGTAGGTGTTGATTACCCTCCAAGATAAAAGTGGCACACTGCCCCAATGCAATTTGCTAAGCTGGTCACTGATGTTATTATGCCTTAATCTAGGGGTTAGACCATCAACTGATGTTCTCTCTTTACAGCTATCATAGTGTTCTTGGTAAAAAAAAAAAAAAAGTGAGAGGTTGCCCTCAGGGAGGTAGTTTCCAGGTCAGTTCCAGCTCCATTGATGCAAATTCTGTGTTTGAAGTATGCCCTATTTACAGGAATACTGACCTACTTTCAAACTCTTGGAGGCAATCAAGGATTGTGGCAATAGTCTAAATAATTTTGGAAGTCTCTTGGACTACCCTAGGAAGAAAAATAATAAACTGGAAGGAATGTATCTCCTGTCGGTAACTATTTCTTGTTATACAGCCTTCAGCTAGACACACAGAAATAATGTTTTGTAAGGATTCTCTCTCACTCTCCCTTTCTGTCTTTCTCTTTTTCACTGTTACCTCTGTCTTACTATATAATTAACTACTTATGTTTAATCAACTTTGTCTTTGGGTTTATTTAAATTGTTATACACTGTGCAATCAAAAATATATCTTGGTGGGAAGACAAAGTTGAATATGCTGGTAATGCTTCTGACATGTAGTAATAGCAGGTTCTTAATTAACATAAATTAAATGACTGCTAAATGTATTTATTAGATAAGAATTTCATGCACTCTTTACAAAACCAATATATGATAATGAAGCCCTTCGTACACTGTTTCTGAAGTTGAGTATATCTCTATTGTGAAAACCTACCCATGTCCAATTCAAACCTAACCTTATTCAGTTACTCCCTCAGGAAATATTTCAACTTATGTTAATTGCTCCTTTTATTTAGAACCAGGCTTATTTATAATTTCCAAGGATTTTTAAAAGACCTTCCAATATTAGAAGTTAGGGAATTTTGTGTTCAATTCTTTTTTTAAAATTTTATTTATTTATTTTATGTGTATGAATGTACTGTCTGCCTGTAGGTTTGTGCACCCGTGTCGTGCAATACCATGAAGGTCAGAAGAGGGCGTTGGATTCCCCTGGAACTGGAGTTCTCCTGGAATTAGAGTTACTGACAGTTTTCAGCTGCCATGTGGGGGTCCTGGGGATCAAACCCTAGTCCTCTGCCAGAGCAGTCGGCACTCTTAACCACTAGGCCATCTCCCCAGCCCCTTGTGTTCAATTCTTTATATCAAATCTATTTTGTATTTTCAAGCCTTGGTGGAGCTTTTTGCATTTACTTCTGTCCTAACTTCACAATACAATGACTCCCAGGAGTCATTCCTAAGTTAGATTTTACTAAACTTGCCTTTCTTTTGGGTAAAACTTGTCAAAGATGATCAACATTTTAAATATGGCATTTTAATTGTAATTTTTATTGTTTTGTAAGTATTATTTGTATTTAAAACCTGTATCTCATGTCTATTAAATAGCATATTGAATATTTGCTTTGCCTAAGTAAACAACATCTTTTACTTCCATTGATGATGGCTTTCTAAAATATTCTGAAATTTTAGTTCTTTCACATATGCATTTCACAATGTATTATATTTTCTATTTGTTACCATTGCTGGATACTATTATTTTACTTTTATCAGTTTGCTTTTTGGTCAGTGAACAACCAGGAAAATGTGCACCCTTTACAATATCTTTGAGCTCTATATATATACCAAGTTACACATAGTAATTCAAAACATTAAAGCAAGAGAAGTTTAAAATGTTGACCTAAAAGAGATCATGAACGTCTGTCTCAGGAATAAGCTAGTGCACAACAAAACAAACAGAGGTGATTGGCTATTACTTAGGCCGTCCAGTTCACTACTATATAATTTAAGGCAATCTATTAACTTTGGTGTTTTCACCATGCCATGTAATCCCAATAGGTTATACTATGCAGCAGCTCCATATTTTAAAATAATTGCACCATTCCAAAGTGCTGAGAGCTTTCTGTGAGCAGTGTTTCTATGATAGCACACATGACATTTTAGCTCATTTCCAATATCTTATAAGGCTAATTAAACCCATGGGCTTAAGATTCTTTATTGAAAGTCACAAGAAAATGTAACATGACATTTTTCTCACAGGAACATAAACCTACTGAATGAAAATTTACTGAGAAAAGATTGGGGTGCTGCTTTCCTGACTAAATGCATTTCTACAAACTTAATATTAATGGAAGAAAAAGCATATATGATTAGTAACAAACATATCATTTGCTACACTATACATTCTGAGTTATTTTAATTTTATAATGCTAGTCAAAGTAACATGTGGGGAGCTGTAGTATTCAACTAATAATGATCAGGGTCATTCATCATCTTTTATGTATCTTCTGCAAGGTGGTGTTTTATAAATTTTACTTTTCTTCATTCTTTTTTATTTCAGTCACTTAAAAAAACCTCTGAAAACAGAAACTTATAATGACTCATTTGACACCTAAAGATGACAAGTTGGGAAGTGTCCTAAGGCTATTTGCTGTCTTTGAAATGTCTTTCTTTTTATAAGTATTCATGAATTTCAAAGTCAAAATATAAATGCAGTTCATAATGACCTTGTTCCATAAACCTTGTTAATAATTGTACATCTAGCTTTTCTAATACCCAGCACCAATAATTTTCTTTTTAATTCAGTTGCATTTGTTGTCCCTACATCATAATTTGCCTGTTTTGACTCATAAATCATCATTCAGAGACCTCAAATGCATTATATTCATTTTACTGTAAGCAAAGACATAGTAGGCATGTTAAGAAATCTCATTAACTAGGTTTTTGGATACCACCTTCAAAGTAGGTCTAGATTTCATCATCAATAGATTTCAACGTAGAATTCATAGTTCATTAAAGAAAGCCAAACACATGTAAGCAATGACTTTTTAGCATAAAATGGCGTACACTTTATTCAATGAAAAGGCTCCATTTGTCTATTTTTTAATTATTTTTATTAATTTTATTTATTTCTGTATGTGTATGAATGTACATGCAAGTTTGCGCACCCGTGTTGTGCAATGCCGCGGAGGTCAGAAGAGGGTGTCGGATTCCCCTGGAACTGGAGTTCTCCTGGAATTGGTGTTTCAGACGGTTCTCGGCCCCATGTGGGTGCTGGGGATCAAACCCGGGTCCTCTGCAAGAGCGGTCGGCACTCTTAACCACTAGGCCATCTCTCCAGCCCTCATTTGTCTATTTTTTAAGGCACAAGATAAATGTACATGTCAACATTTAAATATACATTAAAATTTAAATATTAATTTGCAGTAACAGAAGAAGATAAATATTTAAGTAAATTGTGATAAATTTGTATTCTCACTGAATAGTGGGTGTAAATGTGAATTCTGTTGAGTTACTTATTTTTGATGACTATTTTTGTGGGTCTGCTATTTGGTATGTAGTGTTAGAGACATAACTTAATTCTATCTATCAAGGAACTATTATAGGTTCTCTTTCTAGTTGGAAAAGAATGACCATGAAAAGTCCATGTCAACCATGTTTAGCAGTTTGGAAAATGATTGAGCAGCGTTTGAGTGATCTCTCCAAGGAGTTGATATCAAGGCAAAGACATGACCAAAGTTAAGTACTGCCTGTTGTAGAGAAAGTTTTCTTCCAGGGCAGGTGCACTCACAGAGTGCAGCACACTGGAGCCCCGCCCACCTTCTCTCCCTGCAGCTTTCTGGTTTTCCCATACTGAAGGCAATGAAAGTACAGAGATCTCCAGTCTTAGTTAAAACTAGAGAATTTTTATTGGCTTGCTTACAAGATAATGGCAAAGAAACACACAGAGCCAAGCACACAACTGCACCTGGATTCCAATTCCAAACATACCCCCCCACCCCCCACCCCCGGTTCCTAGCAGCCCCTTGCCCTCTGCTCCACATGTTGGTCAAAAGGAGGCAAGAAGGAGTCCAGCTTCAAGTGGCAGGCCCTTTATCCAGCCACACCCTTCCCAAAGTCCCAGGATTCCACAGTTCCTTGCACTTTGCATGAAGATTGTCAGCACCACATACTCGCTGCTCAGGGAACTTAGCTCCTCCCACTCAGCTGCTCCAGGTCCTGAGTCTATTTCAAAGAAGAAATTCCTCCCACAAGGCCTATATAGCTATTAGGTAGAAGAATATATCAGGAATTCTGACTATACTGTTTAAGAAACATTGACCCATGCAGCCTTTGGAAAAATGCTGGTTCTTTTGTCTACTCTTCTATATTGGCAGGATCTTTATTTTTTTCAACATTATGCTCTTCAAATGATGGCATATTTTCTGGGACTATTTGTCGATTACTAAATTAAGTTTGGTGATTGATGTTTTCCGAGTAATTCAGAATTTAATTGATTAGTATTATCAGAGAATCAACAAGAACAATTAATCCAAAGGAATCAATATATTATTAAACCCGGGCCATTAAGAAATGCTGTTGTTGGGCTGGAGAGATGGCCTAGCGGTTAAGAGCGCCGACAGCTCTTGCAGAGGACCCGGGTTCGATCCCCAGCACCCACATGGCGGCTGAGAGCCATTTGAAACTCCAATTCCTGGAGAACTCCAGTTCCAGGGGAGTCCGACACCCTCTACTGACCTCAGCGGCGTTGCACGTCACCGGTGCACAGACTTGCATGCAGACAATACACATATGGAAATAAATAAAATTTAAAAAAAAATTAAAAAAAAAAGAAATGCTGTTGTTGAGGGCAGAGAGATGACTAAGTGTTTAACAGCATGTTCTGCTCTTGCAGAGGATCTAAAACCACATACAACAGTATACAACCACCTGGGATTCTAGTTCCAGGAGTTGCACATGTTTTTGTCAGCAAAGATACCTGCAGACATGTGCCATGCAAGGAAGCAGACACACACCTTGAAAAAGAAAAATTGGATGGAGCAGTAAGAGGAGGAGGAGAAAGAGGGATTTGGAAAGAGGGAGATGTTTGCTAATGTTTAAGTACTAAGTCACATATTATATACTACGTACTTTCTAAAAGTCATTGTTGCTCAATTTTCAGTGCTGTGGATTTTTCTTGATTCTTTATGTCATTCTTATAACAATTGAGACAATGATGTCCAAGATGATTCCATTCATTTGTTTGGCTCTCAGTAAGATCAAGAAGGTAAGTCTCAGTTACTAGCTGAGGTGGTTTATGCTTGCATTGACTCAGTGTCCTTCCTTTTAAATTGGCTTCTCCAAATACTTTATGATCTGGGATCTGTAACAAAAATGCCAGATTTACTTGGCAGTCAAGGCTCTACAAAGTGCAATAGAAGAAGCTGCCAGATGTTCTTGGGTTTCATCTCAACCTGGCAGCATCACATATGCTACTGTCTCTCTATTAAAGTCAGTTTCTAGACTAGCTCTATTTTATCTCCAAAACAAGAATGATGTGAGTTGATATATATGCAATTGTTTAAATAAGATCAGCTTAAGAAAGAGCTACTAGAGTAATTCTCACCCCAGGTTATATAACGTATTTTTAGTATATTTGTGTTTCCCTATCACTGAAGATCAGAAATTAATTTTCCATTGTTGAAAAAAACCTGAATATTTTGACATTTATATTTTATTATAATTAGAGGACAAAACTTTGACTACCTTAATAAAACACATTTCAAAACATTATAAAGTATTTCAAAACGAGTAGCAAGGAGAAAGAAGGAAAAGAAAATGAGGGACACAACTGGCCAAAGTATAGAGAATAAGAGACTACAAGAGTGTGTGTCCATGCATCTGACTTATGTTGGACCTCACCCACCCGGCCTCAGAGGCCACTCAGGAAGATGGGGCAGAAAGTGTATAAGAGCCAGGGGTAGTGCATGACTCTAAGGAAACAGGTTTCCAGGCTAGTCGGAACTTGCTCACATGAACTTAGATCAGTTGTGACAATATGTACAAGACTCATACAAACTCCATCAGGCAGAAACGGCCTAGAGATGGGGAATTGGATAGGAGAACATTACCTTAGCTGAAGAAATATTGGCAACTGATCACTGCTCTGTGAAGGATGGTTGGTCTTCTTTAAGTGAGTAGTGCTAGAGAGCCTAGCAGGCTCCAGTGGATTAACTCATATATTGAGAGACATCTCATCATATGAATTTGACTTCATAGTCGTTATTGTATAAGACAGAATGAAAGAAATACTGTGGGTGGGCTCTGGGGGTGAGATAGAAGAGAGGGTCGAAATATGAGTCAGATGTATTATATGAAATGTCAAAAATTCAATAAACATATGCATCAAATAAAAAATGGGTTAAATTCCCATTCCTATACTTCTTTCACATTCCATTCTCTGAAAATGAGTGTACATACTGCAACTGACACAGCTTAGCATTTAACATTTGCTGTAACTTAACTGTATTCAGCACTGAGCTGAATAGTGTACTTATTTTGATGCAGAAATGATTCATATAAAAAGCACTAACTTTATTAACCTGTAAAGTTTATTCAGGCATGGCCAAAGTACTTTAGTGATTTAATATACTGGCTCTTATTTTCAAGTATAAAATGAGTAGCCTAGCTTCCTAACATAACTTTCTCCACCTTAGAAACAAATAGGCATTTTCTTGTCAGGCATTTTTGATGATCAAATAATCATAATGAGTCTTTATAATCACCCACTGTGAACTGCCTAGGCCAAAGAAAAGTGACAGAAACGCATTTTCTTCCTGGTGGGCTCAAATAAAAGCAATTTGGTATCTACAGCTCCCTATCAGAGAACACTGCTGGTTAATACTGAGAAGAAGAGAAGCCAGGGGGCAATGCTCACCAAAAAGGTGAAGTTCTCAGTGGGATATGCTATTTTCTTTAAAAGTCAGGTGAGTAATTACATTTATTTTTCTCATGGACAAATGTGAAGAAATAAGAGCAAGAGGCGTTTTATGTGGACATCTGATTTTTACCAAAAAGTAGAAATCTTCTTGTTGACCTAGTTCAGTGAATTTAATTTGTCTGAAATATGAAAAACTGATATCAAAATCACCAACAGTGTATTATTATGTCTTAGAAATATTGAGATAAAATTTAAATATATATATATATATATATAATTTTATAATGAAAATAACTGGCTGAAACACTTCTCAGATGTGAAGTCACAACGGGACAAAATTACGACAGAATGTCATGAAGCATGAATTAAAATGATCACAGTAAATTAAGGCTATCAGAATATTTGACTTTATTAACAATGGACATAAAAGTTCAAAACGAATATTCAAAATTGTCTTGGCCTGAAAAATAGAAATGTATTATAATAATAATGTGTTATGTTTAGAGTAAGTGTTCCTCCTTGTACCGTGACATAAAGGCTTGAGCGGTGGAGGGTTCTTTAAGGTAAAAAACGCTATGGGGAGGAAGTCAGAGTTTGGGGACTGTGGCCTTGAAGATGATGTTCACACCTGGACCATTCTCACACTTTTTCCTTCCTGGGCACTGAAGATGCTCAATTTGCCCACTATGCACACCCACCAAGACTTATTTTCTACTTCAGGGGCAACAAATCATTGATGAAACCACTGATTCTATGACCCAAAAGAAACATTTCAGCATTTCCAGTTGATCATCTCAGGTAAATTTTTTTAAAGTGATGGAAAGATGAATAAAACAAAATTAAAATACACGTGTGAAAATTGATATAATAAATGATAAACAGAATATGTTCAAGAGTTTGCCTTAGAAGGAAAGAAATATGGATTCATTTTGAGCACAAATCATTTCTATATTTTCTTAAGTGAAAAGTTATAGCAGAAAAAAAATGTATTAATTTTCCAAAGTTATAGTTCTCTGTAATTTATTAAAACAAACAAATTATCTTAATATTTTGAATGTCAACAGTCCAAGACTATTGCTGGGATAAAGTCAAGGTGTTAGCAAGTCTTCATTCTTTGCTTTTGCTTTGGCATAGAGTCCATTTCTTCACCTTCTAAGTCTCTAGTCCTGCCCATACTCTCTGTGATCCACTTGCTTTTTTAAAGCTGCTGTCCTACGATATTGAAATATTCTTCATTTTTGCATTTTCTACCCTAACTGACTCTTGCTGCTTTCTTGTGCTTAAAGGGTGTATAGTTTCACATGATCCAGCAGTATAATCCATATCTTTTTCTCCTCAATTCCTGTGTATAGCAGCCTTAGTTCCATTTGTACCTTGATTCATTTTGCATGTAAGGAATTCTACTTTATTTTGCATGTAAGGAATTCTACTTTATTTAGTCTGGGAATCAGCATATTTTGGATGTGTTGGTTGTTTGCTTAAAATATCTGTTGAATTCAATATATCAAAAGATCTCTAAGTAATGTTAATAGATCAGAGTTTCAATTATTGTTTTTGTAATATAATATTGATTTTATGAGTTACCTATATTTAAACATCCATTTTCCATCCTATAAAATTGTTATTTTCAATTTCAGTCCTCCTTCCTCCACTGCCCTATGTGTCATTCAAAATCTTATTTTTATTTGTATTGCTCTTTGTAGGTTATTTTTACTATATAATATACATTGAGATAGAGTGGAGAAGGAATTGGGGAAAAAAGTGGAATTTATTGATGTCACGCAGAGTAATTTACTTCCACTGTAAGCCACTGAACTTTTCACTGAATGAAAATGACTGTCAGTGTGCTTTCTACCACTGTCATAAATGTCTGAGGTAAATCACAGATACAAAGGCAACAGGTACAGTCCGCTTCAAAGTATTAGAGACTTCAATGCATGATCATTTGGCAATGGTGCTTTGAGTATGTGGCAGGGTATTCCATTATAAGGGAAGTGAATTGCAGAGTGAACCTTTCACCTCAAAGCTAGGAATCAAAATAGAAGAAAGAGAGCTCTTTTAAGGAAGCATCCACAATAATATAAATAAGCCCCCTTTGCTTCCAACTCTTTTTTCCAACCTCCTACTAACACATCACTCCAGATAAGACTTGACCTCATGGATATTTTGAGGTCAGTTAAAATTCACAATTACTGCTTCACTCAAGAAAACATTTGCAGATTGATTGTTTAATAAAAAAAACGAAACTACCTTGTATGATGAATAAATGGTTTAAATGAATGGAGTAGTTTAACATAGAAGTCAGAGCACCGGAATTTGTTTTATATTTTTTGACCACTGACTATGACTGTAGTAACACAGAGCAAAGTAAAAAATAGCTTGCCAACCAGTAAATAAAGATGAACTGAGCCACCACTACATATTCTTATGATTACATAGCAAAGGTTTGTCTCACTAGTTTCTTTTCATTTTTGATTGAGTTTCTGTGATTTTGCATAAGATATATTCTGACGGTATTTAAAACCCATGACTTAACCACACCTTGCTTATGCCTCCTTCATCAAAGTTAATGTACTCAATTATGTATGTATGTAATAAGGCATAGAATGTCCTCATACATTCTTTAGAATGTGGGTTCATGCACTGGAGCCTGGTTAACATACCAGTAGTCACACACCTGAAATACACTGGTGCTACCCTTTCAAGCAGCCATATTTTGCAACTAGCTCTTCCAGTAAGGTTGGGTATCTTACCACTTCTGTACTTATACGCTATGATTTTGTATGGCTTGAATTCGCAAGGGAGTTGTGTGTGCTGTCACTATTGCTGTGAGTCAATATGCATATGTGTACTCAACCAGATGTCTGGAAATCTAAATTTCCTTGTGGCCATCTACCACATTGACTCTTACAATCACCCTCCCTTATTTTCCACAGAAATCTCTGAGTCTGGGGAGGCAGAAATTTGATATAGACTATTTAGGGATAAGCACTTTGCAGCCTCCTGTTCTCTAAATACTGGCCAATTTTTTGTTTGTTTGTTTGTTTGTTTGTTTGTTAATCACCATATGCTGCATAAGGAAGATTCATCTGTGAGAACTGAGAGGTGCATTAATCTGTGAGTATAAGAATAGGTCATTACGAGCTGGAGAGATGGCCTAGTGGTTAAGAGGACCAACTGCTCTTGCAGAGGACCCGGGATCGATCCCCAGCACCTACATGGCAGCTGAGAACTGTCTTTAACTCCAGTTCCAGGGGAATCCAACATCCTCTTCTGACCTCCACAGCATTGCACGACACGGGTGCACAAACCTACATGCAGACAGTACATTCACATACATAAAAATAAGTAAATAAATGAATAAAAATTTTAAAAAAAGAATAGGTCATTAGAACTCATTTAATACTATAACTACTGAGTAGAAAACTAGTGTTAGGCTCTCTCCTATGCCTTGTAACCTGTCTAGTCTCAGGTTCCTGGGCCTGATTTCAATGTCATATATGGGCTCCATCTTATGAAGAGGACCTTAAATCCAATTAGTAAGTGGTTGGTTCCTCCCTTAATATTTGTGCCACCATTACATTAGTTGGCCTATCTTGCCCAGCTAGTTGTTATAATGGTTCACAGGCTTCACAGCTGGGTAAGGTTGTTGATTATCTTTTTCTTCTTGTAGCATGCACAGCAGTGTCGAGAACTGTAGAGGCTAGCTACTAGAGATGAAGATTTGAAATCAGTATTCCAGCTCATGTGTATAGTGTCTTCAACAATAGGCTCATAATGTGATGTTCTGCTGGGTATTCAAGAGCAGGCACAATGCCCAGTATTGCTTCAGAGTCTATGAGACTCCAGGTTAACAGCTTCAAGAGAGGGAGTCCATTCTTGCCATTGGAGATTTATTTTATTTGTTTAGCCTATGTTGTTTAATGCGGGAAATATCCCCCTGATATAAGGTGATTACTTTTAAAATTATTTTTATCTTATATGTATGAGGGTATTGCCTGTGGGTATGTGAGTACAACCCTGGCATGTATTGCCACAGAAGTAGAGGAAGTTGTTGGATTACCATGGAACTGGAATTAAGAACAGTTCTTTTTTTTTTTTTTTTTTTTTTTTTTTTTTTTTTTTTTGTCTTTTTTGAGACAGGGGGTCTCACTGTAAGCCCTGCAGCTGTCCTGTAACTCACTCTGGTAGACCAGGCTAGGTCCTTTGAAACTCACAAAGATCTGCGCCCCTGCCTCTGCCCTCCACAAGTACTAGGCATTAACCTTGTGGTGCAGGAATCAAACTGAAGTCTTCTTACAAGAGAAGTTAATGCACAAACCACTGTTAGATCTCTCTGAGCCCCAAGGGGAAATCATTGTAATCTCTTTTTATAGTGTATGCTAAGAAGCTCATTAGTGGTAAATTTTCATATCGCTTTTTTGCAACCCACTCCCCATTTTTCCCTCTTGCTCCTGCTCTATTTCCCCCACCCCAAGTTAAGAACTTTCCCTAGTTTATTGTACCTCTTCCTTTCCCTTTATATCACTGCATTTTATACCCCGCCCATGAACTCAACTCCTTCCCACGTTCAATGGCAGGTATTTTAGCTTTTTCTTTTTCAAGTTTTGTAGGTTGCTGCATATCATCAAAAACATATTCATCATCTTATATTGCTCTCTTCCCCTCCCATGTCCCTCAAAGAAACCCCATCAGATTTCATACACTCTGCTATATATGTTAAAGCCTCTTGAGCCAAGTTTCTGTACCAAGATGACCCTTAGTGCGAGATCACCCAGTGGAGTCTAGTCAGTTTTTATACAGTTAGTTTCTTGATTTCTCTAGATGTTCAAATCAAAACATGTATATCAAGGATTTCAAAGCTAGCATCCAGCTGTGAGAAACAACATGCCAAATTTGCTTTCTAGGTCTGGGTTACTTCACTCAGGATGATTGTTCCTATTTCCATCCATTTTCCTTGTAATCCACAATTTTCCTAATTTAATTTTTAAGAACTGAATAAAGTTCCATTGTTTATATGTATCATACAATGATTATTCATTCATCCATTGAAGTCATCCATGTTGTTTTAAATTTCTCGCTATTATAAAAGGAGCATCAATAAATATGGATGAACAGGTATTACTGTAATAGAGCAGAGAGCCTTTGGGTAAATTTCAAAGAAGAACATGGCTTGATCATATTGTTGATCAACTTTGAGCTCTCTGCAGAATCTCCACACTGATTTCTATACTGAACACACTAGTTTGCCCAGCCACTAGCAGTGGGCAAGAGATCTGCATTTTGCATCCTGTCAACCATTTGTTCTTAGTAATTTTTTTTATTGTCCTTTTACTTTTTTTTTTTTTTTTTTTTTTTTTTTTTTTTTTTTTTTTTTTTTTTAATAGTCAGGCATATTTCCCTTTCCTTCCCCCACCCCACCCCAACCCATCCCAGATCATGCATTTTGCCATACACTGTCCTTCATCTTTCTTCTCAGTTTTTTTTTTTTCCATTTTTTAGCTATAACGTGATATCCATGAGTACAAGCATCCTTCATATGAAACCAATTTGCAGGGTGTTGTGCCCAAACCCCTCAGCCCCCACCATCCAGCGGAAGGTTGAGGGGTTGTATGTTCAATCAAGTTGATCAACATGAGTGTCCAGACTACATTTGTCTGTCTATTTCACCATTCCACCCCAATCGCACCCTTACTTCTACCACCCCCCCTTCCGCAGATTGTTCCCTAGGCTTGAAAGGGGCACAGGTGGATGAGAGCAAAACAGTCCCTCTCTCTGGAGCTGTTGTCTGGTCAATTCTGGCTGTTTCCTTTCATGGCTGCACAGTTTGTCCAGGAATAACCTTTCGATCCTACTAATGAAGCACAAGCTTAGATATATAGGTATTTAATGCACTAATGTTATGGCTGGTTACTTTGGTATAGACACATATGTTTGGAGTGATATGTTAATCCATGAATTACATTTTTTCCTGTTAATATGACAGGTCTTACTGTGGCTTATAACATCTCCTAACATTGAGAGATTAGTAAGCTTGTGGCATCAGCCATGGGTTATTCCTCCAAGGAGAGAGCCAATAGCCAATTAGGTTTGGGATATACAGGCATGTGGCTGCCTCTGCTGCACTAGTATCTCCCAGGCAGGTGAGGTGTAGCTTGGTGCTGACAGTGGGTCTTTGCTTGACTCAGGGAGACCCGTATTTGCGCCGGGTCCCGCCCGAAAAGCCTCAGACCTGGAAAGAACCCAGCTCCAAAGCATTTCTCCTAGGTGACTTCTCGGGCAGTGCCCAAGGTGCAGCGCACTGGCCCTGGCCCCGAATCTCCAGACCCTCTGGACCCGGCGCCCGCGGGTCCCGCCCAAAAGGCAGTAATTTTCTTTTTTTTTAACTTAGCCACTCTAACTGGGTGGGGTGAGAAGAAACATCAAAATGGTTTTAATTTGTATTTTCCTGATGACTAAAGATGGTGACAATTTTAATTTTTTTTTTTTTTTTTTTTTTTTTTTTTGGTCTTTTCGAGACACAGGGTATCCCTGTAGTCCCAGCTGTCCTGGAACTCACTCTGTAGACCAGGCTGGCCTTGAACTCCCCAAAGATCCGCCTGCTCTCTGCCCTAAGTGCTGGAATTATTTTAAAGGGTGAGTACAACAAGCCCCAGACTAATTTTTAAATATTTTTATTGAAGTTTTGTGGATTCCACACATTTGTTGTGCCCTCGCCAACCATTCAAAGGAAGGTATCGTCTGTCTTTCACTTTGTTCTCTGTCAGACAGCCACCAGGTTACACAATCCATTCATCACACAGGGTATGTAAATTTCTCATGTGGTCTCGGGTGCATCACATTAGACTCTGGGTTTCCTAACCTCTCAAGTTCTAATAATGTCTATTCCTTCCTCTTCCCTTACCAACCCCTCCTCCCTCCCCATTTCCAGGATCCACATCCTCCTCACACTCTCCCTCTTCTCACCTCCTCCACCTTCCATTATAACCGCCATTTATCTCTCTGTCCTTCCCTCTCAATCCAACACCCTACACCCTCCCAAACCCTCTCCTGGAAACATCTGTTCCTTACTTATCTCCTGTTTTCAGATTTTTCTCTTCTGTTCCCTCCATGTATCCTTTCCAATTTCTTGACTCCTGGTGTTCTATCAGGATACACACTCATATAAGCAGATTAGTGCTACAGTCCACAAATGAGGGAGAGCATACATCGCCTGGTTTTCTGTCTTGTGTTCCTTCACTCAGAATAAGATTCTCTAGTTTTGTCCATTTACCTGCAAATTTCATAATCTCAACTTTTCTTACTTCTGAATAGTACTCCTTGAATATCATACTCAGGACACAGACAGACAGACACACAAACACATACAATCTCATGCACATGCACTGCACATACACACACACACACACACACACAGTTCACATATACCCATCGGTATGTGCAAAAAGTGGACTTAGCTCAGTGTGATTCCATTTCACCTCAAAATTAATATTTTTATAACAGTTCTTACAAACTAAGCCACATAAAACAGCAATGTTGTCTTTTCTTATTTTTGCAACTCTAGAGTTTGAATCAACACCTAATGTACAATCTTTACCCTCCTCCTTCCCTCTCTTTCTTTTGTTCGTCTTTCTACCTTCCCTCAGTCTTCCACCCTCATTAATTAAGCTCTCTCTCTCTGTAGCCCAGGCTACCCTCAAATTGTGATATAGCTGTCACAGCCACCTGAATAGTAAATGGTACTGACACACAACTAACATATATTTGATGCTTAATAGGTATCAACCGAATGGATTATTGAGGCATCCCAAAAGTAAAAAGTTAGTTTCTGCATCTGAGAGAAAATGACTGTCAAAGTCTGGTTTATTTCAGAAAGCACTGTAAGTTTTGTAGTTCCACTCATATTTTTTTTAATTCCAGAGCTTCGTTTATGGTTGAATAATACATCATTGTGTGGATATATCCACCACATGTTTTATCTACTCAGTTGAGGGACACCTAGGCTGCTTCCATAATCTATATATTGCTAACTGTGCCAAAATAAACACAGTTATATGGTGAACTCTATCACATGTTGACTTAAATACCAGGAACAGTAGAACTGAATCAAAATGTTACTCTGCCTTGTTATAAACCTCCACACTGACTTCCACAGTGGCTCCAATTATTTACATTTCCACCAGTATTATACAGGGATCTGTTATCCCTCTCTCATATCTGTACCAACATTTTTCTTCATTTTAATGATATCCATTCTTCAGTCTAGTTTTTACTCATTCTCCTTCATGACTAAGGATTTTGGATATGTTCCATATATTTATTGGTATTATACTGTTTTGCAAAGTATATTTTCAATTATTTAAACCGTTTATGGATTAGATAACTTTTTTGGTGTTTAATTTTTGAGTACTTTATTTTGGACATGAATCTCCTTTTAGGTGAACAGCTGTCAAAGGTTCTCTCCCATTCTGTGCCCTTTGCTCTTCTGAAACTTTTTAATTCAATGAAACTGCCCTTTGTCATGTTCTTAACCACTAAGTGACCCCACATCTATTGATATATGTCAGATATCACATACATGGTCACAATACTAAAATGCATCCTTCACTCACTAAAAAAATCGGTGGCAACATTTATCTTTCTCTTGAAATTGTAGAAATGATATTCTGTGTAGTTATAATCTCATTAACTATTAGAAAATGGAGGTTCAGAGTTGTACATATACAAGCTATTGAAATAAACCCCCTCAGATGCCATTCATATACATGTCTATCGGGTTCTAGTCAATCTGTCATTAAGGGGTGAATTTTTGATATTTTTCTGTAGTCACTGTTAGTTAATTTTACCTTTCTAAGCTTGTTATTGAAAGGAAAACTGAAAGGTATAAGGAAGTAATAATTTGCATATATACTGACATTTCAGTTTATAAGGCACTTTGCTGATGAGGTACAAGTTTTACTGTACATTTTACATTTCTCCAAATGTAGAAATAAATATTACTAGAACTGATGTATTTCAAAAGCTAATTTCACTTGATTTTCAGACATTTGCATTTGAATGAATCTGAATGTGAATCTGAGTTATAAGCAATGTAATTTGATTAATAAATACTTGTCACTCATCTCATTTTTATTTTTCATTATTTGTTTCTCATTTATGTGCAGGAAAATTCCCCTGTATGTATGTAAGTGTACCTATGCTGAATAATGCCCACGGAGAGCAAACAAAGGTGTCATATCCCTTGAAACTATAATAATAGAAGATTTATAGCTATCATGAGTGCTAGGATCTGAACCTCAGTCCTCTGCAACAGCAGTCAATGCTCTTAATTACTGAGTCCCAAGAATAGTATTTTAAGCTTTTGAAAAGTCATACACTTGACTGAAATTTTCATACTTTTAATTTGCTAAACAGATGAGTAAGATTTTGTTGGCCATGTTTGTGTTCAGAAGATGCAGAAACTAGAATTATGCCTTATAAGAATATTTAGCTTCATCTATATATTATAGGTTTCTATTATGTGATAGTCGTATAATGGTTTGTCAAAAAGTCATGAAAAAGTTTTACTCTCTTGGTACTTTTTCTAATTGTATAGAAGATTCTGCTCTTATTATATGTCTCCCACTTATTTCTATATTTCAAAGTATCCTTCCACCACACAATGAATTTCTGTTTAAAACATGTAGTAGGGCATATTTAGGCATGATCAGTTGAAATACATAGTGAACATAAGTTTAATGTTTGTTTCATTCAATGTTCACATATTCCATGAATATATAAGCTAGTAAGGAGTGAATTAGAAAAATAGTATAGGTTTGTCAGTATGTCAAGAATGTAATTACATAATTACATACACTTCATCTCAGATGTCCAAATCACTAAAATGTTTAATACTAGATTAAACATTTAATTATAAAATAAGTAAAATAGGCTGAAGTGGATTATCAGTGAGGAATAGCATTGGCTATGCTTTCACAAGCAGTTTAGTATGAATTCTCACACTCATGGTAAAACATAGTAGAGTTTCATGTGCTCCTACAACCCCAGCATTTGTGGACAGAGATGGTCAGACCCTTGCATCCCTTGGTCAGACACTCTAGTCTAAATGCCAAATTTCTGGATTATGAAGATATCTAAAGGCAATAAGTCAGAGAACAATAGAGAAAGACACTCTGTGTCATCTGCAGACCTCTTTTGGCCTGTATCCACACACTCATTGGTATGAACTACACACACATCAACACAAAAATAGTATATGGACGAAGTGCCATGATCAATGGTGGAAAAGTGCAGTAAAATGAGAAACAAAAAAGTCATGTTTTACTCAGATTTTAGTTAACCAAGTATTTCAAATTGAAAATTGTACTCTAAACTGTATAACATAGTATGTTTCAAATGCAGATTTCTACACTATTGCTTTTGTAATAACTTTATGTTAACCTATGATCCCATTGATAACATTATTTTCCTTCAAATTATTAGGCTCATTTACTAGAGGAATTTTAAGTGTTACTTTAGGTTAATTAATGAAAATTATAAAAAGAAAAAATAAAGACCCTCGTGAATTACCAACCATATTTTCAAATTAGAACCTTAATTAAAACGTTATAGTCTAGTAATTACAAACTCATTAAATTCCCTATCGTGTTCTATAATTGTTTTGAAGATATGATATTTATTTATGTACTTCATATCCACCCCATGTGTCTCCTTCAGTTAGGAAAAGAAAGAAAACCTCACACTTCCCTCAGTTATCTACCATGCCACCATATGGGTTGCGTATTTACGTTTCTCCTCCATAAGTGACAACCAAATCATCACCAGAAACAGAATCATTTATATTTAAATATACCAAGTAATTAATTAAGTTGCCCTTTAAAACATTTAAAGTTGCTATCAAGAGTTAGCACTTGAAATTCACCACTTAAACTTTTTTTTTTTTTTTTTGTTTTTAGGGTCTTTGTTGAGGGCAGGGAGTTTTCTCTTCTTCCGCCCTTATAAGTGTCCCCAGTCCTGCGTCACTGGACCTCGCCCTGTAGACCAGGCTGGCCTTGAACTCACAAAGATCCACCTGCCTCTGCCTCCCGAGTGCTAGGATTAAAGACATGCACCAAGATGCCCGTCTACCACTTAAACTTTTATTGCCACTTGACTTGCTCTCTTCCTCCACCTGCCCCTCCGAGGCTCCACTCTTGGAGTACAGTCATAATAAATATTTTGCTCTCATATGAATGAGTTCTATATGATATAAAATTAATCGGGCTGGAGAGATAGCCTAGCAGTTAGGAGCACCTACTGCTCTTGCAGAGGACCCGGGTTCAATCTCCAGCACCCACATGGCAGCTGAGAACCGTCTGTAACTCCAATTCTAGGAGAACTCCAGTTCCAGAGGAACCCGACACCCTCTTCTGACCTCTGTGGCATTGCATGACACAGGTGCACAAACCTACATGAAGACAGTACATTCATACACATAGAAAATAAATAAATAAAATTAAAAAAAATAAAATTAATCAAGAAAACAGATTAGTTGTGTATTTGAGGAAGCTTCAGTTTTACATGTAGCCCCTGGAGTCAGTGAAGTATATCTATTGCTCATTAAAATCTCTGCTAAAAAATTGGCTCTGTTATAACATAATCAAGGAATTTAAAAGAATATATTTTATAAGGACATTACCTTCAAGTGATTTCACAATTTATCTTGGCCTAGAGAAGAACATAGCTTGAAATTTGTAGACCTGAAAATTAATTTTAAATTGTTCTATTTACTGTCTATAGGAAACTGATAATGATTTAATCTCTCTGAAATAATTTGTGTACTGTAAACTGGTTAAAATTAAGATCAGTCAATAACAGAAAAATGTATGAAGATTTGTTTGTTTGTGTGCATGTCTGTGTACATACAGGAGACCTCACTGATATTTATGTGTTAGCCTCTCCTGGTAATTTTTGACTGAAGATGTAATCGAGACTTCTAGGTAAGTATTGAAGTTAGACCATTCTAGGAGGTTTACAATAAGCTATTTGAACTGTGTTGCACTGTGTGTTCTATACTATATTCCTTTAAAGTTCACACACACACTCAGAGAGACACACACACATTACATGTGTGTGGAAATGTCTCTTCTTGGAAGTGTTTAGGAGGTATAACTTTGCTCAAGGAAATGTGTCACTAGTGCTGGGCTTTGAGAGTCCTTGCCCACCTTCCAGTTCTCTGTCTCTACTTCATGTTGTTCTTAACAGTGTAGGTTCTCTGCTTTCAGTCCCTGCCGACATCCCTACCATTTTCTCCATGCCTCCCAAACATGATGGTTAGCCCTCCTTGTGGAATCAAATGGCAGAATAAATTTTTCCTTCCTTGAGTTGCCTTTGCTCATGGCATTTTTTTTCACAGCTAAAGAGAAGAAATTAATAGAGTATTTGGTATCAGGGTGGTATCAGTAGCTGTGGAGAACCTGAACGTGGTATATTTTTAGGAAAATATGGAATATTATGACAACTTAGACTAGAAAAGTTTTTAATATTATAAGCATAGCTCAACAGGATGCAGAATTGGGTGTTCATTTTGCTGAGTTACTTTCTTCCATTTTGTCTGTTATGTCCACACTATGCACCTTTTTTTTCTTACTTGAATGAAAAGGTATATTCTCTGCCATTGCAAATTGCAATTATTTAATTTGCTTTTTTGTTTCACATGGGCTAATAGATAAAACATTGTCTGCATATCAAAAGAGACATTGGACTTTGGAATTTAAAACTTATTTTTAATATAATACTTTTATAGATATTATATGTATTTCAGACACCATTTTCAATTAAATTTAAACATATTCCCCTTTCCCTTATCCCCCACCCCACCCCAGATCATGCATTCTACTATAACTGTCCTGCATCTTTCTCTAAGTCTAGGAATTCACATTTTCCTCCTTTAATTTTATATTACTCTAAAATATGAATACCTTCCACCCATATACAATAGTTACAGAGTCTGAAAATAAGTGTTTGGTCTATTCTAGAGCCTGTTAAGAGACTTACATTATAACAGCATAGTTGCTTTCAGACACAAAGAAATATAGCAATAATGTTGCTCAGCTTGCCTTTCAACTGGGGATTTGATATTAGCATCCATAAATGAGGGAAACCATTCGCCATTTGTTTTTTCTGGGACTGTGTTATTTCACTTAGCATAGTGAAATGGAGTTCCATCCATTTACCTGCAAATTTCATGATGTCATCTTTCTTTACTGCTGAATAGTACTCCATTGTATAGATGTACCACATTTTTCTCATCCATTTGTCTGTTGAGGGGCATTTGGGTTGGTTCCAACTTTTCACTATTGTGAAGAGAACTGCAATAAACATGGCCGCACATGTATCTCTGCGGTAGGATGAGTCTTGTGGGTATATATCCAGGAGTGGTATGACTGGGTCAGGTGGTAGGCTCATTTGAAGTCTTTTACGGGTTCTCCACACTGCTTTTCATGATGATTGTACACGTTTACATTCCCACCAGCAGTGGATGGGTTTTCCTCTTTCCCTGAAATCTCTCCAGCATTTGGTGTCTTTTGTTTTCATGATCTTAGACAGTTGTATCTGAGTGAGATGATATCTGAGAGTGGTTTTAATTTGCATTTCCTTAATTATTAATGATATTGAACACTTTTTAAGTTTTTTCTCAGCCATCAAAATGTGAACGACATGGTAGTGGGACTACCATGTTTGCATTGTGAGACTATCATGAGGTTATGAACACCAGAGATTAGAGTGTGACACTTTGAATGAGAAATGCCATTTTCCTGATTGGTAATCAGGTGACCTAAGGTATATGAGAAACATACCTGGGCAAGGCAGGGAAGGAAGTGGGTAGGAAGCATTCCTTCATTACCTCTGTTTTATATCCTGCCTCTATGTTTCTCCCTGCAGTTCTAACCCAGGATTCCCTCAATAATAAGATGCAGTGAATGCAACGTAAGTTAAATATGGTCAGGTGTTTTTATAGCAGCAAGAGAGAAATGAAATTACTCACAATCTAATTACATATGGGAAAAGTTTCAGATGCACATATGATAAGGAGTTATAGAGCACAGCTACTGATATTGAAGTCAGATGGACTGCCAGTTATAAGTCATATTCATTGAACTGAAAAAAGAACTGTTGATTCTGAATAAAATATTTGAAACTGACAAAGGAGGCACTGTCATTTTGTGAGAATCACATTAATGACAATACAGAGATGATGCATGAATTGGTGAAGAAGTTATAAATCCCTTGGGGAGAGCATGATATTACTTTTTAAAAATATTGATACCTATGTGATGGTTTGATAGATATATTTGGAGCAATACAAAGGGGAGGGAACAAGAACAACATAAAGACTTGGTCAAAGAACTGACTGATAGAGTTAAATGCTGCCCCAAACAACAAGCCTCTGCAGTGAAAAACTTTGGAAACACTGAGAGAAAGATCCAATACATGTATGGAAGAATGCATGAACTGGGGTGGAGCGGGGGACAGGGAGAGGGGAATGTGTCTAAATTGGACTGAAAGATGATGTACGTAATGCACAAATCATCAATGGTGCACAAACTTGCATGCAGACAGTACATTGATACACAAACAGAAATAAATGCCGGGTGTGGTGGCGCACGCCTTTAATGCTAGCACTTGGGAGGCAGAGGCACGCAGATCTCTGCGAGTTCGAGGCCAGCCTGGTCTACAGAGTGAGTTCCAGGACAGCCAGAGCTACAGGGAGACTCTGTCTCAAAAAGACCAAAAAAATTAATTAAAAATATTTTATTGAAGTTTTGTTCATTTCATACGTGATTTCTCATTACAATTTATACTCATTTCCCTTTCATGTCCCCCACCCCACACAAGTTCATGCATTCTGCCATACATGTCTTGTGTAGATGTACCACACTTTATCCACCTGTCAGTTGAGGGGCACTTGGGTTGGTTCCAGTTCTTTGCTATTGTGAAGAGAACTGCAATAAACATGGCTGTACGTGTATCTCTGTAGTAAGATGAGTCTTGTGGGTATATAACCAGGAGTGGTGTGACTGGGTCAGGTGGCATGTTCATTCTGAGACTTCCAAAGGTTCTCCACACTGCTTTTCATAGTGGTTGTATGAGTTTACATTCCCACAGCAGTGGATGAGTGTTCCCCTTTCCCGACAACCTCTCCAGCACTTGGTATCGTTTGTTTTCTTGATCCTAGCCAGTCTTATTGCAGTGAGATGATATCTTAAAGTGGTTTTAATTTGCATTTCCTTAATTATTAGCGATGTTGAATACTTTTCAAGATATTTCTCAGCCACCTCTAATTCCTCACTTGTGAAGTCTCTGTTGAGCTCTTTGATCCATCTTTTGAGTGGGTCATTTGTTTTCTTTCTTTGTTTTTTTGAGTTGTTTATATATTCTGGAAATCAATGCTTTGTCAGATGTATCTGCAGTGAAGGTTTCCTCCCACTCTGTGGGTTTTCTCTTCACTTCCTTGATTATTTCTTTTGATGTACAGAAGCTTTTGAGTTTAATGAGGTCCCATTTGTCAACTGTCAACTTTAATTCATGCCCAGCTGCTGTCTGATTTAGGAAGTCTTTTCCTATGCTTATGTCTTGTAGGCTATTGCCAAACTTTTCTTCTATAGCCTTCAGAGTTTGGGGTTTCCCATTGAGGTCTTTGATCCATCTGAACTTCACTTTTGTTCAGGGTGAGAGGTAGGGGTTTAATTTCCTTCTTCTACAAGTGGTGATCCAGTTTTGCCAACACCACTTGCTGAAGATGCTGTCTTTCCTCTATTGTGCAATCCCCCCTGCATTGCTCTTTTCACTCAGGGTTGTTTTGGCTATTTAGGGTCTTTTGTCTTTCCAAATGAAATTAAGGACGTTTTCTCCAAACCTGTGAATAAACTCTTGGGGATTTTATTTGGGATTGCATTAAATTTGTACATGAGTTTGGGTAGAATAGACATTTTTACTATATTAATTTTCCTCATCCATGAGTGCGGGAGGTTTTTCCATCTTCTGATATCTTCTACAATTTCCTTCTTCAGGGATATAAATTTTTTGTAGAGTACTTTGGTGTCTTTGGTTAGGTTTATTCCTAAGTATTTTATTGTTTATGAGGCTATTGTGAGTACAAAAGTCTCCTTGTATTCCTTCTTCAGTTGCTTGTTTTTGGCGTAAAAATAGGCTACTGATTTTTCGAAATTAATTTTGTATCCTGCCACTTTACTGAAGTTCTTAATCATTTCTAGGAGTTTTCTGGTGGAGTTTTTAGCATCCCTTAACTAAACAATCATAACTTCAGTAAAAAGGGATAGCTTGGCTTCCTCTTTTCCAATGAGAACTCCTTTAATTTTCTTTTCTTGCCTTATTGCCTTAGAAAGGGTTTCAAGCACTATATTGAAGAGGATGGGTGACAGGGGGCAGCCTGGCCAAGCTCCTAGCTTTAAATGGAATGCTTCTGTAGTTTCTCCATTTAGGATGATATTGGCTGTGGGTTTCCTATATATGGCTTTGATTACATTGAGGAATGATCCCTCCAATCCAATTTGCATCTGTATTCATTAATGAGATTGGTTTATAGTTCTTCTTTTTGGTTGTATATTTGCCTGGTTTTGGTATTATAGTGATGCTGGCTTCATAGACGGAATTTGGGAGAATTCCCTCTGTTTGTATCCTTATGATCAATTTGAGTAATAATGGTTGTAAGACTTTTTGAAATGTTTTATAGAATTCTGCCATGAAACCATCTGGGACTGGACTTTTTTTAGTTGGGACGTTTCTTATTACATCTTTAATTTCTTCATATATTATGGGTCTGTTTAAGCTGTCAGTCTCTTCTTGGTTGAGCTTTGGTGATTCCCAGGATTTCATATATTCATCCATTTCTCCTAGGCTTTCAAACTTAGTAGAGTATAGTTTCTTGAAGTATTCCCGTATGATTGTCTGGATCTTTCCATTGTCTGTTGTGATATTTCCCCTTTCATCACAGATTCTATTGATTTGGAGGTGTTCCTTCTTTCTTTTGGTTAACTGGGTTAGAAGTCTCTCTTTCTTGTTTATTCTTTAAAAGAACCAACTTTTGGATTCATTGATTTTGTCTTATTGTTTTCTTTGTTTCTATTTCATTGATTTCTGCTCTAATTTTTGTTATTTCTTCCTGTCTGTTGTGTTTAGGGTTCATCTGTTGTTGTCCGTCAAGTGTTTTTAGCTGCAGTGTTAGATCTTTCACTTGTGCTCTTTCTGTTTTTCTAATGTAGGCACCCAGGGCTATAAACTTACCTCTTAGAACTGCTTTTAAAGTATCCAATAGATTTTATTGTGTTGTATTATCATTGTCATTCAGGTCTAGGAATGCTTTTATTTCTTTCTCATTTCTTCCTTAACCCATTGATTATTCGGAAGTGTGGGGGCTGGAGAGATGGCCTAGCAGTTAAGAGCACCTGCTGCTCTTGCAGAGGACCTGGGTTTGATCCCCAGCACCCACATGGCGGCTGAGAACCGTCTGTAACTCCAATTCCAAGAGAATTCCAGTTCCAGGGGAATCCAACACCCTCTTATGACTTCCACAGCATTGTATGACATGGGTGCACAAACCTACATGTAGACAGTACATTCATACACATAGAAAATAAATAAATAAAATTAAAAAAAATATTCAGAAGTGTTGTTGTTTAGTCTCCATGTGTTCTTGTAGATAGTAGGGCTTATCTTGGTGTTGATATTGAGCTTATTGCATTGTAGTCTGATAGAATGCATGAAATTATTTCAATCTTTTTGTATTTGTGGATGTTTTCTCTGTGCCCCAGTATGTGGTCGATTTTTGAGAATGTTCCATGGGGTGCTGAGTAGAAAATGCATTTTCTGGTATTAGGTTGGAATATTCGGTAGATGTCTGTGAGATCAATTTGCTGTATCATATCATTCAGTTCAGATGTCTCTCTGTTTATTCTTTGTCTTGTTGATCTGTCCAAAGGACTCAGTGGGGTATTGAAGTCCCCTACTATGAGTGTATTGGGGTTAAACTGTGCCTTGAAGTCCTGGAGAATTGTCTTCTAAAGTTTGGTGTACTGGAGTTTGGTGCATACATATTCATGATTGTGAAATCTTCATGGTCAAACTTTCCTTTGATAAAATTGCAATGGCCTTCTTTGTCTCTTCTGATTTCTTTTACTTTGAAGTCTATTTTGTCTGATATTAAAATAACAACACCCACTTTATTTTTGTTAGCATTTTCTTGGAGTATTTTTTCCATCCTTTCACTTCAAAGTGGTGCATATCCTTGAAGGTGAGATGTGTTTCTTATAGACAGCATATAGGTAGGTTCTGTTTCCTGATCCAATCTCCGAGTCTACGTCTTTTGATTGGGGAGTTTAGCCCATTAATATTTAAGTTTATAACTGAAAGATGTGTGTTGCTTTCTTTCACCTTATTATCCATTTGCAATTTTGGTCTAGGTTTCTACTTCCACAGTTATGCTTTTATTAATTTCTCTTTCTAGGTGCCTTGGGATAGTTGCTCCTTTCTTCTGTCCTTTGAATTATTTCAATTATTCTCTGAAAGTTTGGTTTTTCTGGACATGTATTCTATCATC
Organism: Rhizomys pruinosus; assembly: GCA_009823505.1. Classification (NCBI taxonomy): domain Eukaryota; kingdom Metazoa; phylum Chordata; class Mammalia; order Rodentia; family Spalacidae; genus Rhizomys; species Rhizomys pruinosus. The sequence continues at coordinate 141,910 of VZQC01000716.1, read as the reverse complement.
TCATTTATGTCATGGAAGATTTTCTCTCTCTTTCAACTGTAATCAACATTTTTGCTGGGTATTGTAACCTGGGTTGGCATCTACAGTCCTTTAATAATGGGAATAATTTGCTCCATGTTCTTCTTGCTTTCATAGTTTGCAGTGAGAAGTCACTCGTAATTCTGATGGGTTTCTCCTTATATGTAACTTGTCCTTTTTCTCTTGTGGCTTTCAGAATTTTGTCTTTGTTTTGGGTGTCTAGCATTTTAACTATGATGGGGAGTTTATTTTCTGTTCTTGTCTGTTTGGAGTTCTATGTGCTTCTTGTATTTGTTTTTTTATAGTTTGTGGAAATTTTTATCTATTGTTTTGTTGAAGAACTAATCAATACCATCCTTTTGGGATCCTTCTCCTTCCTCTCTTCCTATAAAGCAGAGGTTTGATTTTTTTTCTTAGTGTCCCACATTTCCTGGTTGTTCCACTTCTGTGTATTTTTTAAATTTTACTTGAGGTTTTTAGTTGTTCTGTTTTATCTTCCAGGTCTGATATTCTTTGTTCTGCTTCCTTCATTCTACTTTTGAGGCTGTTTCCATTACTTTTCTCTTGATTCGATGAGTGTTCAATTTCCTTTTTCATTTCATCTTGTGATTTCTTTAGTATTTCTACTTCCTTTTGGAGCTTCTCAATCTCTTCCTGTAGCTCTTTGCTTCCCTGGTTGGTTTCCTTTTTTATTTCAACATGGGATCATTTCAGTGTTTCCACTTCCTTCCGGAGTTTGTCATTCTCTCTCCTTAGTTCTCTGACTTGTTCTTTATATTCTTTGATTTCCTTGAATATGTCTGAAGTTGTTCCTCTAAGATCTGTGTCCTGGGCCATCCCCAGGGGAATCTCAGTGTAGGAATATCCCACAGGGTTGGTAGAGCTTGGTGTAGAATTATTCTCACCTTTCCCATGTTGTCCCTTTGTTGTATCCCTGGCATATGGGTTTCTGTTTGCCTGTATTCCAATGTGAATCCCAAATGACTCTTTACTGTGTTGAAGGCTTGCTTTGCTTGCCTCCTTCAGATGCCTTTCTTGTTTGTTTGTTTGTTTTTCACCTTGTTTGTGGAGTGTTGACTTGTCTAAGTCACTCTTCCCTTTCTGTTCTGAAGGTTCTCAAAAGAATCCACTTGGAGACACTCCCACAGCAATTGCAGTTGGTGGGTGTGTGGGGTGGTGGGGCTTGGTATACGCCTGTTTAGCCTTTAACCCAATACTCTGTGCTTCAGGTGGTCCTGGGTAGTCCCTGATCTAAGTTCTGTGCACTCAAGTCTCACAGTGACAACAGGCCCACCTTTTATAGCAGCTAGCAGGACAACTCCACCCCCACATCTACACAAGACAATGATTTAGTCAAACCAATGAGACAATTGTCCAACAACCCAGAGATAGAATTATCCAAAAATCTGCCTGGTTGAAGGGCCCAGTCCCTGCCTGTGCTTCAGGTGGTCCTGGGAAGTCCCCAATCTAAGCTCTGTGCACGCTTATTTTATTATATTTATGTGTATGAGTGTCCTGTCTGTGGGTTGGTGCACCTGTGTTGGATTCCCCAGGAACTGGAGTTAAAGATGTTATTAGCTGCCATGTGGGTGCTAGGAATTGAAGCCAGGTCATCTGCAAGAGCAGTTGGTGCTCTTAACTGCTGAGCCATCTCTCCAGCCCTGAAATGATATCTTAAAGTGATTTTAATTTGCAAAAATGAAAACTATAGACCCAACTCATTAATGAATATAGATGCAAAAAATCCTCAGCAAAATACTTGCACCACATATAGACACACATCAAAAAGATCATCCATTATGATCAAATTGGATTCACACCAGAGATGCAGGGATGGTTCAATAAATATCATAAAACACATAAATGGACTGAAAGACAAAAATCATATGATCATCTCAACTGACATATGATACTACTTTTAACATCAGGCAGTTTAAGTTATATATGTTTGTGTGATATGTTAATTGTTCTGTGCTTGGAGAATGTTTATATATCTAATATAAGTATCATTGACACATAATATGTACATGTATCATCAGATAAAATTTTGATGATAACATAGTTTTTTGTTGTTGTCTTTTGGTATTTTTTGAGACAGTGTCTCTGTATTCCCAGCTGGAACTCGCTCTGTACACCATGCTGAACTTGAACTCATAGACCTCTGCCTGCCTGTGCCTCTGATGGAATTAAAGTTGTGTACCAACATGCCTAGTGACAACATAAGTTTTAACATACAGTCTATTATAAAATTAAACCTTAAAGTTTATCTGAAACCTGAAACCTTCAGTAAATTATAAGATCCCTGAGTTATTGGATGGTAGAGCCATATAATGTAGTTGAGTCCAAAGATAAAGGAATTAAACAAACAATATTATTTTTTAATTAATTAATTTATTTTTTAAGGGATTCTACACTACAATTACACAGTTGTTTGCAGATAGCATTGATGTCACTCATTATGTCATACAATCAGGTAATTGGTGCATTTTGCAAGTATGTATGTCCATATTTTGAACAACCCAAGATTCCCATAGACCAGTTGGAGAAGCTTGTATGCACAGACATGTTGATCAATCAGGAGTCCAGACTATATTCCTGTAGTCTCATGATTCACCCCTATCTCTCCACAGCCCTTACAATCTACCACGCCTCCTCTTCCGCAGTTTGTTCCCTGGGCTTTGGGAAAGGGGCACAAGTGGGTGAGAAGAAAAGAGTCTAATTTCTTTGGAGTTGTCATTTTGGACTCCGGTCTGTTCAGTTTGTTTCCCTTCACGGATTGACAGCTTTCACAGTGATACCCTTTTCAGTCATACTAACAAAGCTCAAGCTATTGGATGTACAGGCATTTAAGCAGTACCACTTATTGTGTCAAGCTAAGCTGTGAGCATAGACACAGATGCTTGGATGGTATGCTAATCCGCAAACTGTGGTTTCTCTATAAAGGGTGACAAGTTCTTATTGTGGCTTATAACATCGCCTAACCACTAGAGGACATAAGCTTGTGGCATCCGCTGTGAGTTATTCCTCCAAGGAGAGAGCTAATAGCCAAATAGTTTTGGGATATAATATAGACACTTGGCTGCCACTGTTGCACTGTATCTCCAGGCTGTTGAGGTGTAGCTGATATTTTCGGAGGAGTCTTGTTTGTCTCAGGGAGACCAATATTTTGCTGTATTGCTGTAGTGGCCTTTGGTAACGCTCTCTAGCATTTCAGAGGCCAGTTGTACGCTAGCAGGTGACGTCTCATAACATTTTTCATGCTCACACCAGGTCTTCGACAACAGGGACTTACTGCCTTTCTCCTTGCATATATCCCATTTATAGGCAAAAGGCCTTTATAATTTGGGGGGGCGGGTTTGAATCCCCTAGCCAACATCTCCTAGGCAGAATAATTCATTGCTGATGTCAGAGCTTTCCTGTAGTAATATATTTTGCTTAATTACACAACTTATAAACACTTTACTATTGAATTTGGCTCTAGATAGAGAAATATCCTTTCACAGTTCCTATGCCTATCAATCAATTAATACGTTATGCCTGTTTTATAGGAAATTACCACTGTAACAATTGGCTCTAGTTTACAGTTAGGGAGTGGTTTCATTACCATCATGTTTTTCTTTTTCCTATAAAGGGGAGAGGTAGGAAGGTTTCTCAGCATCTGGAAGGTAAACTTCATTAGGGCCCATTATAAACAGTCAACCCCAATATTATTCAGAGAGATGCTCAGTGTCCGTGACTCAGGCAGTCTGAGGTTCCTCATTCCTTAATGTTCAGATGGGTCAACCTCTCTGCTGGCATTCCCCAGTTCATCCTGCATAGCCATAAGTTGTATGTTTTCAGGCATTTAGATTGGTGATTTTTACCTGTGGGAACATAAAATTCTCCTCCCATTGTTAGTTTCAAGATCAGAAAAATTGAAAATTTATCAATAGGATTGGAACACAGAGTTTTCCATTTGTATCCCAGAAAGGATAGTACCCCACCTCCCACCTCCTTTTTTTTTTTTTTTTTTTTGGTTTTTATGTTTTGAGCTATAGATGCTTAAGTTGTATTACACATACCCATAAACAGGAGCCAAGGCATAAGCTTTCATTAAATTTACCCAAACTGTTTCTCATTGACTGTATGCTATTTATTTGGGAAGGAAATTTAAGCTATAACAAACAATATTATACATATATACTACATATATGATTTTATTGATGTCTTGTGTATTTCAGACATTATTTTTTGGTTCAGTTTAGGCATATTCCCTTTTCCCTTCCCCCATCCCACCCCAGAGCATGCATGCATTCTGCCATAACTGTCCTGCATCTTTCTCTCAGTCTTTTTTTTTTTTTACGTTTATCTCTTGATAAATCAAACTCCATAATTTGACTTGACCATTTTATAATTTTTATTCAACATTTGTGTATTTCATATAGAATATCTGAATCATCTTTTTACCCCTTCCACCCTGGTATTCTGCTATAACATCCCCCATGGATTTCATGCATTTTTGTCACTTGTTTTAAGGCTTATCAAGTCAAGTTATTGCCCCAGACATCCCTCAGTGTAAGTTCACCCACTGAGGTCCAGTCAGCCCATATAGAACCCTTCCCTTTAAGAAGATCAGCTCTTAATTAGACTTTTTTTATGAGTATGTTTGCAGAATGTGAGGAACTTCTAATGTGTAAGTCTAAGGATCCAAAAGTCAGTGACTTAATCCTAAAGTACTAATTACCTTAAAACTATATGTACAAATTCTATCAGAAACTACCTAGTTCAAACAGAGAGGAGATTAAGTACAAAGCAATACAATATGTCTAATATTTTTCACCACAAGTGACAAGCCAGCTTGTTATCCATGTATAAAATAACCTCAGAATCAACAATCTCTGAGGACAGGAGTTAGTTTGAAATGTTGCTTTTGTTTGTTAGAAAGCAGTTTCCTACAAAGTAGACCAATTCTTCTCTAGGGGATTCCTTTCTTCCCAGGTTTGCCCTAGGTAAGGTTTGATCATACTTGATTACCCATATCTCATTCCTAAATTCAGAGGAAAAAAAGTGTCAGTGAATGTGTGCTGGCAGAAAAAAAATCTTTAATATTTATGGAATTATCAGATATAGAATAGGAGATGTACATAAGTACATGTGTATACACACAACACTGACACTGAATTGTGCGCCTAGAAGAATGACCTCAAGGGACTGTCAGTCATGTATGATCCATTACTATAGACATCTAAAGTGAAATATATCTCAAAATAGATGAAGGACGAAGGCTTTGGCCTCCCTTCATAACTCTTTCTAGTATAATTCCTTTTCAAAGACACTTCTAGAAAGGATTGATTTTAAAAAATATTGTGAGTTATGTTAATATGCCCAAATTTTACCTCATAACTACTAAAATACTGTGAAGAAAATATGTGTTGGGGCTGGAGAGATGGCCTAGCGGTTAAGAGCACTGACCGCTCTTACAGAGGACCCGGGTCGATCCCCAGCACCCACATGGCGGCCGAGAACCATGTGAAACTCCAATTCCAGGAGAACTCCAGTTCCAGGGGAATCCGACACTGTCTTCTGACCTCCATGGCATTGTACGACACGGGTGTACACACCTGCATGCAGACAGTACATTCATACACATACAGAAATAAATAAAATTAAAAAAAGAAAATATGTGTTTTCTTTCAGGCTCATTAAGTTCATGAAAACAAATATTTCACATTTACAGAATGAACGCTAAATATGTTTTCTTCCTTCTTGACATTCTCATAATTCTTATCAAATAGAGTCCATGTTTGCCATTACTACCTGCATTTTTGGAAAGATGAAAGTGGAAAAATCTGTGCTCATGTGTGAAAAATCTAGAAAATCATTTAATGTATGTCCTAGAATGTTCTATGCAGGTATAAATGAAGGAACTACTTTCAAACAAATGCTTATGTTCCCAAGGCCATGAAATTAGCAAAAACTGCACTTAAAAAAGTCTCATGCAATATATATTTTCTTTTTTAATATTTTTTATTTTTTATTTATTTTTATGTGTATGAATGTACTGTCTGCATGTAGATTTGTGCACCCGTGTCGTGCAATGCCACGGAGGTGAGAAGAGGGCATCAGATTCCCCTGGAACTGGAGTTAAAGACGGTTCTCAGCCGCCACGTGGGTGCTGGGGATCGAACCCAGGTCCTCTGCAAGAGCAGTCAGTGCTCTTAACTGCTAGGCCATCTCTCCAGCCCCAACAATATATATTTTCTAACAAATAAAAATAATAAAGTAACCACTTGTATGTCTTCCAATGTATCTCAATATCCAGATCTTCTGCAATAAAATTTTAGATGATATTTTTATACCATCTAAGGGCCCAAAAGCCATGATTGTTATTTTTAAAAATAGAAAACCTAATTTAGTCTTTATTTTTCTATCTTCAGCTTCTAGACATTTTAATAGATATAATCTTATAAGAGATTATTAAATGTCACCTTGGAGATTTAGTATAATGTTCTCATATTCTTAGATATTTATCTGTATCTTTTTTAATGTTGCAAAGGTAGAGATTAAATTCATGGTTTTATACATTCTAGGCAGGTGTTCTAATACTGAATTAAATGTCCAGAGTTTCAAGGATTCTTTAAAATGGGTGATATGTGTTTCTTAAATTCTTCTATTAATGTGTATCCTCTCGCTTTATTTCTATATGTATGTCTTGTGTGTGTTTGCCTATGCACATGCTTCTTATATGTATAGATTGTGCAGACCTATGCACATTTGTGTGGTTTTCATGTGGATATTTTTATGTTCTACATAGGCTTGCAAATGCATATCTATATGTCTTAAGAAAGAATGATGTTTGTATGTACACAAATCATCATTGGCATATAAAATGAATGACTATGCTTCTGATTTTTTGTACATGTACATATGTAATTCTGTGTGTTATCTTGCATATAACTATATATATGAATATACATTTGTGTCAATGTATATGTGATGGTGGTTTGTTGGACCCTGCTGCCCGTTTCCCCACTTCTGTGCTGAGTTTTCATCTGATTTTGTCAGTATGATTCTTGTACATACTCTCATCATTGTTGCAAGTTCATAGGAACAAGGATTTGTGTTTAACAAATCTATCACAAAAGGAGACTAGTTCTAATTAGAAATTTTGAAAATACTCTGGGATTACAAACCAACCAAGTACTATCATAGACAAGAACATTTTAATAGAGTTATTCCAAAATAAATCAAAGCAGTATGTGGAAACGACACTGTCCACCCATGTTCAGTGAAGCACTGCTTACATAGCCAATAAATGGAAATAATCCATGTGCTCAGGAGAATAATGGGCAACAACTCGTTACAGCTAGTAAATGTAGATAATTTTACAGGAAAGGGAATGGAATACTGCCATTGAGTATAATTTAAATACTATTGGATGTCATTATACACAGAGAGACTTGTATTCTGTAATTTCTCTTATCTGTGGAATCCAAAAGTATTGATCTCATAGAGAAAAGAATTGTGGCTAACAGAAGTGAGTATTAAAAGCACAAGGAAATATTGGTGAAATATTAACTAATGCTGTTAAAGTTAGAGCTGTACAATAACAAGTGGTTCTGCTCCACTATTAGTGGAAAGGTGATTAAAAGCGTTTAAGTGTTATATACTTTATAAAGATGTGAGATAGAAATTTAAAGGTTTACCCCTCAAGAGACAAAAATTTGTAAGAATGTAGAAATTCTTAGTCTGAATTAAGCTGCAAAACCACACATACACAGAATAAATAAATATATATATATATATATATATATATATTTCATGTATGCTTAACAAAATTTTTTATCACAAGGATAGGAAATATATTTTCATGGTAAGAAAACAGCTCAAATTCTGTAAATTACTTTAAAAATACTATGTTACATTTTGGAATGCTGTTCTTTCATTTGTATTGAGTACATGCATGAATATAGTGAACTTTGACGCCTATTGCTGACTCTCCAACCCCTTCTTATCCTCCCTTTCACTAGTCTCTCACAATTTCAAGTGTTTCTTTTTTCTAATCCTTGGTGTCCACTCAGTGCTGTCAGCATGATCAAGAGTATAGGGACCTCTATTGCGTGACAGTTTCTCTCGAGATACAGTCCTCAAGAAAATTGACTTTCCTTTTCCCACAGACCATTGGTTGCCAGAGGTAAGATTTCTATTGTCCGTGCCGAGATTTTGTCTGGCTTGAGCTTGTACAGTTCTTATGTATTCAATTTCAGCTGCTGCAATTTTATATTGCAACTTCCCTGTGTGTCTGAACAATAATACTTAGCTGATTCACCCGTGGCTCTGCCCACTGTCTCTATCCCTGATCCATGAGAAGAGAGGTTATGATATATGTGCTCAATTTAGAGTTTATCAATTTGAAATGTTATTCTATACTGGAAGGCCAGTTGTGGGTCTCTGTGATAACCACCATCCACTGCTAATGGAAGTTTCTCTAAAGAGACCTGAGGGATATATTCATCTATATGTATAACAATAATTCTTTGGATATATTTTTCTTTATTAGAAAATTTGGCTTAGCTTTTTTGATTGAAATGTTTGTGTTTTATACATCATTTTTCAGTCAGTATTACTCACCCTTATACACTTCTCCCTTTGCAACTGCCTGCAGCCCCCATCCCAGAGTGCACATATTCTGTCATTTGTACTAGGGTCCATTGCACCAAATTACTCTCCCTACCAACTACTCAGTGCCAGCTCATCCCTAGAAGCTCTAGTCAGCCTATATGGAGTCTCTTTTCTAAAGATAGCCAGGTCCTCCCCTCCCAACCATTTGCTGCCAATATTTCTTCAGGCAAAACTGGACTCTTGAACCCATATATAAAGTCCTGTGTTGAGTTTTGTCCATCTGAGCTTGCATGAGTCTTCTACATGCTGATACCAATGCTGTAGGTTCATATGAACCGGGTCCCAGGAGCTCCTAGCATTCATTTCCATTTGGTCTTGCATCACCTCCCTTACAGTATTGCAACACCCTCTTCTGCAATGCAGAAGATGCAGTGCAGCCTACCCATGGAACCACACACTGTAGAGTTCTAATCACAGTTTGACTGTTCAGGCTCTTTTGAGGTCCTGGTCTCCTGTTGCATGGGGGAGCTTCCTTAATGAGAGTTAAGAGGTAGTTAATGCCTTCTTGGATCCTTGTTCTATGATGCTTGGGGCTTATATGTAGACATTGCATTGTAGGTGTGTCACCTAGACATGAGCAATTCATAGACTATGTCTGTGTGTATCTAGTTGTGGGACTCCATAATATTCTCATCTGGAGCAAAAGAAGCTTGTTTTCTGAGTGTTCTCTGCAATATTTGTCTGTAAATATAAAGATATTTCTTTTGTAGTTAGCACAATGTTACCTTAGACTAGGGATACACTGACCTCCAGGAACTAAGATCTTTGACATCTCCAGTTGTGTGCATTTGGCCATGTTAACAATACCACACATGAGTTTACTCTTATTGAGTGGGCTTTAGGCCTAATTAGTTAGCCATTGATTTCCCCCAAGATAGAAGTGCCACTATTGCACAGTGCTGTATGCTGTGCTGGTCATTGATGTGGATATTAAACTTTGTGGCTGATGTTGGACCATTGGGTAATGACCTTCCTTAGTGGCTCACATAGTGCTCTCCAAAGCTATGAAAGTAGTCTTCAGGGGAGGTGGCTTCCAAGTCAGGTCCAGCTCCATTGCTCAAGATCTGGTCTCTGAAGTATGTCTTGTGTTCAGAAACAGGTTCTTACCTTCAGGTTCTGGGAGGTAATCAAGGGCTGTGACACTACGCTGTGTTATTTTGGGAGTCTCTTGAACTATCCTGACCAATAATTCAAAGGAAAGATTCTGCTGTCTGATACTGTTTCTTGCTATCCAGCCTTCATCTTTGCATATGGACTCATGTAGACATATTGTATGTATAATCTTTGAATAGATTGTTAGATTAGGTATACTTTTAATGTTATGTCTATTTAGCTAAAAGAATAGAAGAACCATATTCTTAGAATATTTATTAGTGTCAAATAGGAGTTTCATTTTATGGATTGGGACTTAAGTCCTTTTGGAAAGTAAGTAGTTATTCCCATAACTTTCATCATGGTACTGCATCAGTAATTGCGTCCTCCAAGGGTGGTGGTAGTTATAGTGCACAGAATTCACTATTCTGTAATATTGATGACTGCTTTTCTCTTTCAGTAGCATGCATAGCATTTCTAGACCTACAGAAATTAAGCAGTAGAGATGCAGCTTAAAAGACAATATCAAATTGATTTTTCTCCGTGTTTATGATTCAAATATGTAGCATCCACAGCAATAGCACAGTACCCAATGTTCTGAAGCAACCAAGAATAATGTCTATATGCTCTAATATTTGGGGTCTAGAACTCCAAAAGAGGTAACCCATTCCAGGCTGGGCATTTTATTTGATAGCCTATGTTGTATTGGGTGGGCATTGTTCTCTTGTAATAGGGTAACAAAATTTAAACTTTTTATGTAGTTATATGCATATATTTTATAAGTTTCTATAGTAGTAGGTTTATGTTTGGCTTTTTCAAAAAATTCAGTGTCACCAATCACTTTTATATTCCCTCCTCTGTCCTGTTCTCTCATCTCCCAATCCACTGGTTCCATTTCTCTCCATTTCTCTCTCATAAGACCTTTGCTAAATTTCCCCTCTTTTAACCCCATCCCTTGACCCATTATTATTTCCCTGAGTACTGAGGACACTCCACTTTAAATACACACATTGAATGATTCAAAGATTTCCTCCATATATGAGACATAGCATTTGCTATATGTCTTTTTATGTCTGGATTATCTCACAGTATGGCTGTTTTCAGCTCTATTCACTTACTTACAAATTTTATTATTTCATTCCTCACAATGCATGACATTACATTGTGTTAATATGCAACTCTTTCATTATCTACTAATCAGTTGAAGGACAAACAAGACTGTTTCTAGTTCCTGACTATTGGGAACAGAAGAAAAATGAACATTGATGAGCAGATATCTCTCATTGGCACATAAATCTTTGAGGCATATGCTCAAAATTCGTAGAGCTAGATCATATGGTTCTAATTAATAGCTTTTTGAAGACTCTCAACACTGATTTTCACAGTGGGTACACAAGATTGCACTCCAACCAACAATGAATAAGTATTCCTTTTTCCACATATCCACGCCAGCTTTTTTTTTTGTGTGTGTGTGTGTCTTTTCGAGACAGAGTTTCCCTGTAGCCCCAGCTGTCCTTAAATTCACTCTGTAGGCCAGGTTGGCCTTGAACTCACAAAGATCTGCCTGCCTCTGCCTCCCACGTGCTAGGATTAAAGGCATGCATCACCATGCCTGGGTTCCCGCAAGCTTTTTTTTTTTTTTTTTTTTTTTTTTTTTTTTAATCTCAGCTTTTGTGACTGGGGTAAATTGGAATCTCCTAGTTGAAGTGGTGCATATTCTTTCATAGAGCCTTAACTTGAGGAATGTTTATTCATTCAGCTTAATATTATCTGCTTCTGAGTTCTATTTCATGAAGAAGTCTTCTTGGTAGAGTAGGGAAAAATTTAACCTGATTTTGCCTATGATTTTCTTATGATTGTCACTACTTCATGTTTTGTTTCTTAAACGTGTTCCTCCAAACTGGAGAATGAAGTGAAATAAATAAGTCAGTTAAAATGTGAAGTCCCACCAAGAAGTAAGTACAGATGATATAAAAACCACTAATTTAAGAGATTCTTGGTATCTGGATGATTTGTAAAATGGAATAGTCCAATTAATCAATGAAATAAGAAATGTTCTTAGAAATTAACAATATCTTTCATTAATTTGTACATGATCAATGAGCATCACGAAGTAGAAGGTTATTTGTAATTTCAGCACAATAGGGAGTTGAGGATACTGGCCATTCATGCTAAGGGGACTGTTCCTGTGGTAATTACATGAAAGCCGATGGGACATTCAGCAAATGTGCTGTGTTTCATAGAGTCATCACTTGCTGTGATTTTTTAATAGCACCCACTGTATTTTTTTCTGTTTCTCTATTGTGAAGCAAAATGGCTTTCCAGGAAACAATTTATAACACATCTAAACCAACATTCAGTCTGATATAGAATGCAACACATTCTACCATGATATTTTAATATTAGTAAGACTAGGAAGCATCAGTATCATGAGCAATTTCTGAAGATACTTATGCTTGTCACAGTAGGAAAGTTACCCCTGGTTTCTAGTAAGCAGAGGTCTGGAAGTATACTAAGAATTTTAGAGAGCACAGGACAGAATTATAAAGGCTACAATGTCTACAAGGCCAAAGTTGAGAAAATCCGGCACATATTAATTCAGAAATCCCACAGCCAAAATATAAAGAGGAGTAGGAAATTTAAGAAGCAGAGTATAAAAATGTAATGACACGGGGGCTGGAGAGATAGCCTAGCGGTTAAGAGCGCCGACCACTCTTGCAGAGGACCCGGGTTCGATCCCCAGCAGCCACATGGCAGCTGAGAACCGTCTGTAACTCCAATTCCAGAACTCCAGTTCCAGGGGAATCCGACACCCTCTTCTGACGTCCGCGGCATTGCATGACATGGGTGCACAAACCTACATGCAGACAGTACATTCATATACATAAATAAATTTAAAAAAATGTAATGACACAAAAGAGTTGGAGAAATAGAGGAATGCAAAAAAATGACAGTTTAATAAGAAAGAAGTCACAGCATTCTCAGATTGATTTACAATTTTCTTCGTAGCATGACATATTAGGAAATATCCCTAACAAAGAGTAGTCTGATATAATTAATCAGGGAACTGAGCTATCATTTTTTTGAAAGTGTGTTTCTCATGTATTTATACCAACTAAACTAATGTATGCATAAATGCACATTTCCTTAAAATCTGTATCAATAAAAGTACAATGATTATTTCAACAATTTATTTTCTTATTTCTAGAAATCAACATTTCTTGCATAGGCTTGATGAAGTTATTGAAAATTGAACCCATTGAATCATAATATATTAATAATTTATTCAGTTAATATTTACTTTGCAACCCTTCTGAAAAGGGATAAAAATGCCAGTAGCAATGCTATGGGTTAATAATCTGAGACTAATTGGATTACTACTATTCTATGTTCTTGCAAATTGCCCATTTTAGTGAGATAAATATGGGGATTTAAGACTAGGAACATAGCTCAGTGGTTAAGGACTTTCCCTATATTCTGCTTCCAAGCCTGCATAACAAACAAATAAATCACACCAATTCAAAACAACTTTTAAAAAGAAATGTAACATATGTCTTTAAAATACATGTTATGCTATTTTTATCAGAATATACCATTTTATGGATAAAACACTTCATATGTTGTAGTTTGAAGTTGAAATTTTACAATTTAAATTATGTGTTAAATATAATAGCAAGAGACTGAAAATAACACAGGCTATTGCCAAAGCTCTTGATTATCTCCAAGAAATACAAAATAAGTCCCTACTGCTCAAGACAGGACAAACTTCAGAAACAGAACATGGAGTAATGGACCAGGAACTGACCTGGAGGCCTTCTACCTGAAGTTTAGCACTCATAATTCTAAATGAATGCATACTGCTAAGGGAGAATACTGATCAATGATCCAACTCATCCCTAAAGCCTAACCTTAATGACCTTCACAGAAAACTACCTATATTGGTACAGTAATGACATTATTATCTGGGAGCAAATCAACAGCTATCTAATTGGAATTACAGCCCTCTCAATCAGGGGTAGCACTGCAAATTTAGCCAACTGCACATGCCTGGAGAGGACGAAGATCCTAGAGAAAACCTTATCTCTCTTATATGTCTTGACAAATGGTACCGTACATCACTCATCAAAGGAGCTCCTAATTGCAACAGATGGACCGTGCTGCAGAGTCCCACAACTGGTAAGACCATAAAATATGCATCTTAGAGATGACCAATCCTGGAAGACACATCTACAGTTGATCCTCTACAACTAGCACTTGTAGCACATATCAGAATGAGAGGCAGAGAAAATGAGTTCATTCCTCAGTTCTCACCAAAACTTCCTTATACAACGGAGTGCAATACACACACACTAACCACGTTTGAAAGAATGGAATCCTCCAGAATGTGTATCCCTGGACAGGGCTCCTGTATTAAATGTCACCCATGGAAAAGGAAGCAGAAAGATTGTAATAGGCAGGGTACTTCATGAACTTGGGGAAGCAGAGGCTCTTGGATTACTGGAAGCTTGAGCATGTGAAACTCGTGGTCATGATGCTGTTAGGCACGGGACTAATTGCCAACTCAAGCAAGGTCTCAGAGTAGAACAAGAGAAATGGTTGTGGGCAGGCACAGGACTGAGAACTACTAGAGACTGATCACTGGAGAGTTTGCTCTACTTAGCATTTATAGATCTGCTGACTAGACTCCAGTGGATAAATTTGCACAGAGGGACATCTGGTTTCAAAAGCTCGAATGGATCAGACTTAAAATGCAAGATGTAATGTTTGAGTTCCGATGGGGGTTTCAAAACTGGGGGTGGGGATGAAATATTAATGGGAGCCATTGTATGAAATGTACAAATGCACAATATAAACAAACGGCAGGACTGTATTCTTTTGTGTGTGTGTGTGTGTGTGTGTGTGTGGGGAGGGGGGAGAGAGGAGAGAGAGAGAGAGAGAGAGAGAGAGAGAGAGAGAGAGAGAGAGAGAGAGAGAGTTCATATCTGTAAGCACATGTAAGAAAAGGAAAACTTCAGGTGTCATTCTGTAAGACCATCCAACATTTTGTATTTGATCCAGGGTCTCTCACTGGCCTGAAATTGGTCAACTAGGCTGTGTTGCCAGTAAGCCCAGAGCATCTGACTGCCTTGGTATTCTGTGCTCAAGGACTCCAAGCACAAACTACATTCTAGATTATTCTTTTATACATGGCTGTGGAATCTGAACGTGGGCACCCATGCTTACCTTCAAACATTGAGCTATCTCCCCAGCCTCCATGAAGCACAATTCCATAGAGATTTTGGGGATCAATTTCAGTTTGCACTGTAGGAATGAATTTAAATTGTGTTCACAAAAATAGTAATAAAGTAGTTACAGATATTTTTTTTTTATTTTTTCATTTATTGCTGTATGTGTATGAATGTACTGTCTGCATGCAGGTTTGTGCACCTGTATCGTGTAATGCCGCAGAGGTCAGAAGAGGGTCTCGGATTTCCCTGGAACTGGAGTTCTCCTGGAATTGGAGTTACAGATGGTTCTTAGGCGCCATGTGGGTGCTGGGGATCGAACCCAGGTCCTCTGCAAGAGCAGTCAGTGCTCTTAACCGCTAGGCTATCGCTCCAGCCCGGATATTGTTCATTCTATAAAATATCCTTTCATTATGAAATTAAGTAACATTTTTCTAGAAACTAAAGTTAGTGAATATTAGGGTGAGTTGCCTAACTTTACAATAAAGTAATAAAATACTGCCTTTCATTTTATTTCTGAAGTGAAATAACTGAAATTAAGGTTAATGTTTTAATACTATAACTGCTGTTTTCCCGTGTATTATTTTATCATTCTTTATTTTCCGCTCATTTCCTCATTAGCTTATTTTAAAATTCCTTCTTCCACAAATTCTGTTAGGAATTTTGAAATTGATCTCAAATAAGTCAATGTTTTAAACACATTCCCAAAGACTTTTTGTTTTTTTTTACCCACTGAGTTTAATGCTGGCTATGTGAGTGCCCATCAGTATGGAGCTCTCCCTCAACCCTTGGTGGCCAAAAAAGGGGTACTCTTCTGAAGATAATAATTCCTGATTATCCAGAATCTGTTAGTAGAATAGTTCCACAGGGATAATTAGGGTCCAGTGGCCCAGTGCAGATAATCACACCTGCTGTGGATTCAAGATGATAATGGCTGCTAAGAACATACAATTTTGTAGTCCTTCTCTCTATCTTTATGCTCATACCTTTTTGCTGCTGCCTCTTCTGTGATATTCCCTGAGCTTTAGAAAAGAAAAAAAAACTTTGGAAAGACTCAGAAAATGATGCAACACACGTATGGCAGAATGTATGAACTTGGGTAGGATGGGGGGCATGGGAAGGGGAATGAGTATAAAATGGACAGAGAAATGATATATGAAAAAGTTTAATAGCAATAAAAATTATATGTAAAAAAGAAAAAATAATAATACAAATGTCTTATTTAAGCCCAAATACTCATTCATTCCTTTTCCTCAGACATGAACATGGAAATGTGACCTTCGGGTAGAAAGGGATATGGGGATTGCATTGGAGATGGAGGGAGATAAAAAGAGACCTGGGGTAAGAGTAAATAGAACATATGTGAACAAGAACAAATTCATTTTATAAAATATAAATACAAGATATTTTCTGTTATGTTGCTATTATTGTCACATTAGTAATCATTTAACAAGGAGTTAACAATGAAACTTTTCTAATAAGAATTATTTGTGAAGTCTCTGCTCAGCTATTTACTCCATCTTTTGAGTAGGTCATTTGTCTTCTTACTTCTTTGTTTTTTGAGTAGTTTATATATTCTTGATGTCAATGCTGTGTCAGAAGTATCACTGGTGAAGATCTTCTCCCACTCTGTGGGTTTTCTCTTCACTTCCTTAATTGTTTCTTTTGCTGTACAGGAGCTTTTGAGTTTTATGAGGTCCCATTTGTCTATTGTTGACCTTACTTCCTGTGCAGCTGCTGTCTGATATAGAAAGTTTTCCTATGCCTTTGTCTTGTGGGTTGTTGCCAACTTTTTTTCTATCACCTTTTGGGCTTCACATTGAGATCTTTGATCCACTTGATTTTTGTACAGGGTGAGATGTGGGGGTTTAATTTTGTTCTTCTACAGATGATGATCCAATTTTGCCAGCACCATTTGCTGAAGATGCTATCCTTTCTCCAGTGAGGGTTGTTGCCCCTTTGTCAGATAAGAGGTGACTGAAATTGTATGAGCTCAGGTTTGGATCTTCAGTGTTGTTCCATTGGTCAACAGGTCTGTTTTTGTGGTAGTACCAGGCTGACTTTATGACTATGGCCCTGTAATATAGTTTGAAGCTTGGTAGGGCAATCCCCCCTATTGCATTTTTCACTCAGGGTCACTTTAGCTATTTGGGATCTTTTGTTTTTCCATATGAATTTAAGGATTTTTTTTTCCAAGTCTGTGAAGAAGCTCATAGGGAGTTTGATTGGGATTGCATTGAATCTGTATATCAATTTGGGTAAAATTGACATTTTTACTATGTTAATTTTCCCAATCCATGAGCATAGGAGGTCTTTACATCTTTTGATGTAATTTTCGATCTTACTTTACCAGTAAGGAAGTAAAGATGGCTGAGAAACATCTTAAAAATGTTCAACATCTTAATAATTAAGGAAATGCAAATTAAAACTACTCTAAGATATCACCTCATTCCAATACGACTAGCTAAGATCAAGAAAACAAAAGACAACAGATGTTGGAGAGGTTGTGGGGAAAGGGGAACACTCATCCACTGCTGGTGGGAATGTAAACTTGTATAACCACTATGGAAAGCAGTATGGAGAACCCTTAAAAGACTCGGAATGAACCTACCACCTGACCCAGTCATACCACTCCTGGGTATATACCTCAAAGACTCATCCTACTGCAAAGATACATGTACATCCACGTTTATTGCAGCTCTCTTCACAATAGCAAAGAGCTGGAACCAACACAAATGCCCCTCAACAAATGAGTGGATGACAAAAATGTGGTACATTGACGCAATGGAGTACTACTCAGTGGTAAAGAAAGATGGCATTACAAACTTTGCCAGTAAATGGATGGAGCTCGAAGCCATTATGCTGAGTGAAGTAACACAGTCCCAGAAAGACAAATGGAGAATGGTGTCCCTCATTTTTAGATACTAACACCAAATCCCTCAGACGAATGGCAAGGAGAATGACAATATTGTTATATTTCTGTTTATTTGAAGGCAACTATGTTTTTATAATGTGAATCTCCCGATCGGCTCTAGAATCCACCCACTAATTATTCTCAGACTCTGTAATTACTGTATATGGGTGGAGAGTATGTATCCATATTTTAGAGTAATTTAAAATTAATGGAGGAAAATGTGAATTCCTAAGCATAAAAAAAGGACTGAGAGAAAGATGCAGGACAGTTATGGCAGAATGCATGGTCTGGGGTGGGGTGGGGTGGGGGAAGGGAAAAGGGAACATGCCTGAACTGAATTGAGAAATGGTGTATGAAATACACAAAACATCAACAAAACATTAAGAAGAAAAAAAAAGAATTATTTGTGCTGGGCATGGTGGCACATGCCTTTAATCCCAGCACTTAGGAGGCAGAGGCAGGTGGATCTCTGTGAGTTCAAGGCCAGCCTGGTCTACAGAGTGAGTTCTAGGCCAGCTGGGGCTATAGGGAGACCCTGTCTCAAAAAAAAGAATTAATTTTATATTAGTTTGTCAATGGCTTGCTATACTATCAGATTATTTTCCATAAGATGATCTTAGAATTTGCAGAAGCATGAGGTATAAGAATTTTACTTATTTAGGGCTGAAGATATGGCTCAGAGGTTACGAGCACTGACTGCTCTTGCAGAGGGTCTGGTTCAATTCTCAGCTCCCACATGGCGCTAAGAACCATCTTTAAACCAGGCATTGTGGTGCATGCCTTTAAACCCAGCACTTGGGAGGCAGAGGCAGGCAAATCTCTGTGAGTTCAAGGCCAGCCTGTTCTACAGAGTGAGTTCCAGGCCAGTTGGGGCTATAGGGAGACCCTGTCTCAAAAAGAAAAAAAAAAGAATTTTACTTATTTATATTAAGTAAATCTAGATATCATATTCTTGACTGTATTAGTAATTAGAATCATATTAGTTTTATATATAGATCTAAAATAAAATACAACAATATGATTTTATTTTCAAATAAGGAATAATTATATATTATATATTTATATAATATATAAAAATATATAATATATATTAAATAAATTATATATTATATTAAATATATAATATATTATAATATATATTATTATATATAATAATATATATTATATATATATTAAATAATTATATATTAAAATATTTGTTTATAAATAGATATCCTGATTTATTGATAAACCTAAAAGTGAACACACACTTAAATGTTTTTAGTATAAATATAATATTGTCATTAAATGACAGTTCATATTTAATTTAGCTGGTAATTAAACTATATTTTTGACTTCTAAATATGTCCTTAACATATATCAAGAAATCTTAACAACAGTATAATGATACATTTGAGACTCTTAGGACAGTCCTAACCACCCAAGAGATTGGAACAAAAGAAAAGACCTTTGGGATTCAGTGAAACTATGCATGTATGACATACATATTTTGAGAAAGAAAGTCACAGAACAACTGTAACGAGTGAAGATTAGACTAAATGCACACACAAGACACTTTCAATTTGCAAAAGAAGGAACTCTCACATCAGGAACTTGACTATACAGTAGACACAGTGGAAAGCTCTGTTTAGCCCGATTTTAAGCAAGAATAATTTAATCTGGGGCCTATTCGATATGTATGCAGTCAGGAGTATAAAACATAATTTCAGGCGGAAGATATGAGCGTTTTTCAGCAATTAGATGCTGAAAGGGGGAATGGCCCTTTGCACTTCCTAGCTTTTTCAATCTTGCTTAAAAAGGTACCATGTTATGAATAGAGGCCTCGGTTTTTTTTTATCCAAGTCCTAACAATATATGCTCTCCATTGGGTAAGCAAACGACAATTCAGATGTTCAGCATGGACCCAGAAATCTGCTTTTAGCTTTGATACAGACTCATGAACACAATGAAGTTCCTTTTACACTGAAGAGGGAAAATGAAAATACAACCTGTGGGAAAGGGAGGTCCTCTCCTGTGGATGCTCGAGAGACCCAGGTGACCAGAGCAGCAAGGAATCTGAAGACAATGCTAGTGCATTTCTCATGCCTAGGCCTCTTCTTATACTTTCATTGCTAATATTTTTGCCTGATTTATATGTGACTTCTGTCTCATCACTTATCATGTTAGTTGTTTCCATTCCAATCCTTTTGGGTGAATTGCTACTCCCTGTATATTTATTACTATGTTTTATAATATGAGTTATTTCACTTGATATTATTAGGGAAGATTATTATTTCTCATTTGGGTGGTGCTGAAGATTTAGAACTTATTAGAAATCTGTTCAATTAAAAAGACCTTCATATAAAAAGGGAAAGAATTAGAATAAAGAAACATAATATAAAAAGGGAAGAAGCACGAGTCCGTTAGTGATTCATGGCTCTTCAGAGTCAGAAACTCAAGATATTGAAGTGAAAAAGGGCATATAAAGAATTCAAGTTTCTGTTTTAAAAATGGCCAGAGATAGATCAGTGAGGATAAAAATCACTGAAGACTGGATTAAATTCAACTCAGAAGTTTATAGAGGAATTCAGATAGATGAAGATATTCTGTGGAGAAGTGAAAATCTTAGAAATTAAAAAGTTGTGAATTAAGTAAAAATGTAAATTGAAAGCAATACTGATAGACTATATCAGAAGACATAATATCACAGATTAGAGACAATTTGGGAAGTTATTGCATTCAAATAAAATTGTAAAGATTAGGGCCTGGAGAGATGGCCTAGCAGTTAAGAGCGCCGACTGCTCTTGCAGAGGACCCGGGTTCGATTGCCAGCACCCACATGTTGGCTGAGAACCGTCTTTAACTCCAGTTCCAGGGGTATCTGACACCATTTTCTGACCTCTACGGCACTTCACAACACGGGTGCACAAACCTACATGTAGACTGTACATTCATACACATAAAAAATAAATAAAATGAAAAAAAGATTAACAAACCATTATATTCACAAATTCCAAAATCTCTGGAACACAATAAAGTCTGAAAACCTACTAATACTTCATGTTGATGAGAGACCTGAAATGCAAAATAATAAAAAATAATAAAAAGTGTTCTATGTATGATCACAGAACATTTCCCCAGTTGAAAGTTCTGTATGCAAGCACAAAAGACAGAATCCTTACCAGAGAGCATAAGTGTATCTTAAAATGTGTCCAAGTCATACTTTAGTGAGAATTCAGAGTACAAACAAGGATAGACTACTGAAATTTACAAATTCAGAGAAACCAATTTTCCCAAAAAGACATCACACACACACACACACACACACACACACACACACACACACACACACGCACGCCAGCATAAAAAGCCTTGCCTGCCAAGTTTATAATACACTGGAAAAGAACCCTTTACCACTAGTAGTGAAATACTGACTTCTGAACATAAGCATAAAATAAAGCACACTACTTCCGGCTTGGACCTGTAAGTGTGCAGGCACTTCTGGGCACCAATGCAGGACTCAGGGACTACAGAGGAGGTAGGGACTGTGTCCAGGGAGTGGGCAGAAGCTCAACTTCTTGCTAGAACCTGTAAGGGTGCAAGCAACTCCACTGCACCTCTGAACAACTTCTCAGTGGCTGCAGCTGAGGTAGGGACTGTGGACCAAGGGCCAAACCATCCTGCCCCCAAAAGGCCATCACTGTGGGAACAGCTATAGAGCATGGGGTCACAAGGTAAAAGAAGAGACAACAAACCTACTACTCCTCAGTTAACCTAGAGTAATAGCCCTTCAACCCAAAGAAGAAACATTCCAATTTCACATCAGATTACAATCAACAAATCAAATCTGCATGCCAAAGGTACAACAAAAAAAAAATCAACACCATGGGAAAAGCAAACGATAAATTCCCACCAAATTCTATCAGGCCTATGGAAGACTCCAACAAAGAGTTGTCCCTGGAGGTAACCCAGGACAGAGATTTTAAAAGAACGATCATCAACACACTCAAAGAAATCAGGAATGTAAAGAACAAGCCAAAGAACTGAAGGGAGAGAATGACAAACTAAGGAAGGAACTAGAGGGAGAGAAGGATGAATTCCAGAAGGAAGTTGAAACACTTAAAAGAACCCAGGCTGAAATGAAACAGGAAACCTAGCAGAGGATCAATGATCTAGAAGGAGAGTAAGACAAGCTCCAGAAGGAAATGGAAATAATAATAATAATAATAATAATAATAATAATAATAATAATAAATAAAAAATAAAAAAAATTCGCAGTTTAAAATGAAAAAGGAAATTGAACACACATCCCATCAGCAGGTAAAATCAGCAGGTAAGAATGGGAGAAAGCCTCAGTAACAGAATAAATGAAGCAGAAAATTAAATATCAAGACAGGAAGATAAAATAGAAGAACTAGAATGCTCAAGTAAAGATAATGAAAAATTTAAAAAACAAAAGAGAGGAACAATCAGGAAAAGGGGACAGTATGAAGAGACAAAACCTCCACATCATAGAGATAGAAGGAGGAGGAGAACCCCAACAAAATGGTATTGATCAGATCATCCAAAGAAAAACAGAAGAAAATTTCCTCAAACTGAAAAATGACAAACCCATATAAATACAAGAAGTACATAGAACACCAAATAGAAAAGATCAGAAAAGAAATTCCCCATGCCATATCATAGTTAAAAAATTAGATGCCCAAAACAAAGACAAAATACTGAAGGCCACAGGAGAAAAACAAAAAGTTACATATAAAGGGAAATCCATCAGAATTACAGATGAGTTTTAGATGCAAACCATGAAAGCGAGAAGAACATGGACCCAAGTATTTCCAGTGCTAAACGATTCTAAACCCCAAGATTACTATACCCACCAAAACTGTCGATGATAGTTGAAGGAGAAAGAAAAGTCTTTCATGACATAAACAAGATGAAAGAATCCATGTCGGGAAAACCAACCCTTCAGAAAATACTCCAAGCAATTCAAAGGTCAGAGGAAAGGAGCAACTATTCACAAGCAGCAACAGAATGATTCATAACAGTCTAACTGCAAAAATGCTGACTTAAACCAAGAATGCAAACAGAAAATAAGGTGAAAAGAAGCAACACATATCTCTCAATAATAACCTTAAATATTAATGGTCTAAACTATCCAAACAAAAGATATAGATTGGGAGAATGGATTAGAAAACTGAACCCATTTATATGCTGTCTACATAAACCCATCTCACCCTCAAGGACAGGCATCAAGAATAGGCATGAAATGATGGAAAAAATATCCCAAGCAAGTGGTACAGAAAGGAAAGCAGGAGCTGCTATTCTAATATCAGACAAAATAGACTTCAAAGTAAAACTGATCAGAAGAGACAAAGAGGGTCATTACATCCTTATCAAAGGAAAAAATTAACCATGAACATTTCACAGTCATGAATATATACACACCAAGCACTGACACAGCAAACTTTATAAGCACAATTCTGGAGGACCTCAAGACACAGATTAATCCCAGCACACTGATAGTAGGGGACGTCAATACTCCACTGAGCCCTTTGGATAGGTCAGCTGGACAAAGAATAAAGAGAGAGACATCTGAACTGAACAGTACAATACACCCAATGGACCTCACAGATATCTACAAAATATTCCACCCAAACACCAGAGAATATACTTTCTACACATCACCCCATGGAACATCTCCAAAATGGACAATATACTGGGACACAGAATAAAACCTCAAGAAATATAAAAGGATCAAGTTAATCCCATGGATTCTATCGGACCACAGTGCAATAAAACGCAGTATCGACACCAGAATAAGCCCTACTGTCTACAGGAACACATGGAAACTAAACAACACACCTTACACTATGAATGGGTGTAGGAAGAGGAAAGGAAAGAAATAAAAGTATTCCTGGAACTAAATGGAAAAGACAATACAACAAAACAAAACCTATGGGATACTTTAAAAGCAGTCCTAAGAGGGAAATTTTCAGCACTAAATGCATACATTAAAAAAAAAAAAAAAAACAGAAAGAGACAAATAAATGTTCTAACACTGTAGCTGAAAATACATGAGAGGCAACCACAACTGAATCCTAAAACCAAAAGACAAGAGGAAACAACAAAAAGTAGAGCAGAGATGAATGAAACAAATAAAGAAAATGTTAAATGAATGAATCCAAATGCTGCGTCTTTGAAAGGATAAACAAGATAGATAGACCTCTAGTCCAGTTAACCAAAGAAAGAAAGAGGAGCTCCAAATTCATATAATTCAAGATGAAAAGGGAAACATCACAACATTGAAAAGATTCAGACAATAATGGGAAAATATTTAAAAACCTATATTCTACTAAATTTGAAAACCTCAGAGAATAGAATGAATATCTGCAATCCTGGAATTCATCAACGCTTATTCAAGAAGATATTCACAGCTTAAACAAACCCATAACATATGAAAAAATCAAGAGTAATTCAAAACCTCCCAACTGAAAAAAAGCCCATATGGATTTATGGCAGAGTTCTATAAAACCTTTATTTTTTTATTTTTTTCACATAAATTTATTTTTTTATTTTTTTAACAAATCTAGACCCGTGCCCCCCCATTTGCCCACCCCACCAGAGCTCATGCATTCTGCCAAATATGCTTTTCATCTCTTTCTCAGTCTTTCTCAATATTCTCCATGAGGAAGTTGACTGTTTTGAGCAGAAGTTCACTGTTTCAGTCAGTTCTTTGATTCAGTCCTTTCTGTTGTTGTTGGTAGTGGTGTTTTTTCCAATACGCATCACTCCCAACTGCTTTGGACAAAAGCTCAGGGGGCCATACACAAGAAATACTTACAACTAGGTAATAGGCACTAGCATCCACAGATGAGGGATACCATTCGTCGTTTGTTTTTCTGGGACTGTGTTACTTCACTCAGCATGATGTCCTCTAGCTCCAGCCATTTTCCTGCAAAGCTCATGATGTCGTCTTTCTTTACTGCTGCATAGAACTCCATTGTGTAGATGTACCACATTTTCTCTATCCACTCATCAGTTGAGGGGCATTTGGGTTGGTTCCAGCTCCTTGCTATTGTGAAGAGAACTAAAACCCTGGCCATGCATGTATACTCTGAGGTGGGGTGAGACTTCAGGGTACATGCCCAGGAGTGGTATGGCTGGGTCAGGTGGCAAGTTCATTCCAAGTCTTCCAAGGGTACTCCACACTGCTTTCCATAGAGGCTGTACCAGTTTACATTCCCACCAACAGTGGATGAGTGCTCCCTTGTCCCCACAACCTCTCCAGCACTTGGTATCATTTGTTTTCTTGATCCTAGCCAGTCTTGTTGGAGTAAGATGATATCTTAAATTGGTTTTGATTTGCATTTCCTTAATGATTAGTGATGTTGAACTCTTCTAAAGTGTTTCTCAGACATCTCTAATTCCTCACTTATGAAGTCTCTGTTCAACTCTTTGCTCCATCTATGATTGGGTCATTTGTTTTCTTTTTCTTTGTTTTTTGAGTAGTTTATTATTCTGGAAATCAATGCTTTGTCAGATGTATCTGTGGTAAAGGTTTCCTCCCACTCTGTGGGTCTTCTCCTCACTTCCTTTATTGCTTCCTTTGATGTACAGAAGCTTTTGAGTTTAATGAGGTCCCATTTGTCAATTGTCGATCTTATTTCTTGTGCAGCTGCTGTCTGATTTAGGAAGTCTTTTCCTACACCTATGTCTTGTAGTCTGCTGCCAAGCTTCTCTTCTATCACTCCAGAGTTTGGGGTTTCACATTGAGGTCTTTAGAAGAATGAAATTAAACCCCTACCTCTCACCTTGTACAATGGTTATAAAACCTTTAAAGAGGACATACAACCACTATTACTCAAATTGATCAAAAGAATAGAAACAGTAGGAAATCTCCCAAATTCTTTCTACAAAGCCAGTATCACTCTGTTACTCAAACCAGGGAAAGATACAATCAAAAAAGAAAACTGTAGGTCCAGATCATTAATGAAAATGGATGCAAAAATTCTCAACAAAATACTTGCAAACTGCATATCAACACACATCAAAAAGATCATTCACCATGACCAAGTCTGATTTCTAACACAGATGCAGGGTTGATTCAACATATGCAAATCAATAAATATCATAAAATACATAAATGGGCTGAAAGACAAAAAACACATAGTTATCTCAATTGACACAGAGAAAGCCTGCAATAAAATCCAGCATGTTTAAAGTCCTAGAGGGAATTGGACCAGAGAGAACATTCTTCAACATAATCAAAGCCATACACAAGAAATCCACAGCCAACATCATCCTAAATGGGAATAATTAGAAGCCTTCCCTTTAAAGGTGGGAACCAGTCAAGGCTGCCCCCTAACTTCACTCAATATAGTGCTTGAAACACTTCCTACAGCAATAAGACAAGAAAAGGAAATTAAAGTAATTGGAAAAGAGGAAGTAAAACTATCCCTCTTTGCAGATGATATGATAGTGTACCTAAGGCAAGCAAAAACCTCCATCAAGAAGCTATCAAGGGTTTCAGTAAAATAGCTGGATACAAAATTAACCTAGAAAAATCAGAAGTCTTTCTTTACACTAACAACAAATAAATGGAGAAGGAATACAAAGAGACCATCCCATTTACAATAGCCTCAAAAATAAATGAAATGGATTGGAACAAACCTAACCAAAGTCACCAAAGATCTCTACAATGAAAATTTTAATTCCCTGGAAAAGGAGATTATAGAAGATACCAGAAGATGGAAAGACTTCCCCTGATCATGGATTGGAAAAATCGATATACTAAAAACGTCCATCCTACCCCAACTAATATACAGATTCAATGCAATCTGAATCAAACTCCACAGGAGTTTCTTTTCAGACTTAGAAAAAAATATCCTTAAATTCATATAGAAAAATAAAGGACCCCGTATAGCCAAAGCAACCCTGAGCAAAAAGAGCAACACGGGGGGATAATCATACCTGACTTCAACATATATTGCAGGGCTTTTGAAATAAAAACTGCCTGGTACTGGCACAAAACAGACAAGTAGATCAATGGAACAAAATTGAAGATCCAAACCTGAGCACAAGAAATTCCAGCCATCTCATATTTGACAAGGGGCCCAAGAAGACCCAATGGAGGAAGGAAAGCATCTTCAGCAAATGGTGCTGGCACAGCAGGATTGCCACTTGTAGAAAGATGAAGCTGAACCCCTACCTTTCACCATGCACAAAAATCAACTCCAAATGGATCAAAGACCTCAGTGTGAAACCAGAAACTCTTTAAATGATAAAAAAAAAATGTTGGCAGTAAACTAAAAGATGTAGGCATAGGAAAAGACTTTCTTTTTAAATTTTCATTTTTTGTTGATGTTTTGTGTATTTCATACATCATTTTCCAATTCAGTTCAGGCATATTTCCCTTTACCTTCCCCCCACCCCACCCCACCCCATCCCAGATCATGCATTCTGCCATAACTGTCCTGCACCTTTCTCTCAGTTTTTTTTTCATTTTTTAACATTAAATAATAATTTATGAGTACAAAGGAAAAGACTTTCGAAATTAGACAGTCACCACATTGGAAGCAAGGTCAATGATAGACAAATCCGACCTCATTAAACTCAAGAACTTCTGTACAGCAAAAAAAAAACAGTCAATGAAATGAAGAGAAAACCCACAGAGGGAGGAAATCTTCACCTCTGATACATGAGATAGAGCATTAACATTCAGAATATATAAATTACACAAAAACCAAAGGATCAAGAAAAAAAAAAAAAAACACTATCAAAAGATGGAGCAAAAATCTGAATAGAGAATTCACAAATGAAGAGTGAAGATGGCTGAGAAACACCCCAGAAAGTATTCAATGTCGCTAATAATTAAGGAGATGCAAATTAAAACCAGCTTAAGGTTTCAACTTACCCTGGTAAGAAGGAACAATATTAAGGAAACAAATGACACCAAATGCTGGAGATGTTAGGAGAAAGGGGAACACTCATCCTCTGCTGGTGGGAATGCAAACTCCTGTAATCCTTATGGAAATCAGGGTGGAGAACTCTTAAGAGAATGAAAATGAGGGGCTGCAGAGATGGCCTAGCGGTTAAGAGCGCTGATCGCTCTTACAGAGGACCCGGGTTCGATCCCCAGCACCCACATGGCGGCCAAGAACCGTCTGAAACTCCAATTCCAGGAGAACTCCAGTTCCAGGGGAATCCGACACCCTCTTCTGAACTCTGAGGCATTGCATGACACGGGTGCACACACCTGCATGCAGACAGTACATTCATACACATACAGAAATTTAAAAAAAAAAAAAAAAGATGGGGCTAGAGAGATAGCCTAGTGGTTAAGAGCGCCGACTGCTCTTGCAGAGGACTGGGTTCGATCCCCAGCTCCCACATGGCGGCTGAGAACCGTCTGTAACTCCAATTCCAGGAGAACTCCAGTTCCAGGGGAATCCGACACCCTCTTCTGACCTCCGAGGCATTGCATGACACGGGTGCACAAACCTGCATGCAGACAGTCCGTTCATACACATAAAAAATAAATAAAATTTATTAAAAAAAGTTATTGCTGGACGTGGTGGCACAGACCTTTAATCCTAGCACTTGGGAGGCAGAGGGGAGCGGATCTCTGTGAGTTCAAGGCCAGCCTGATCTACAGAGTGTGTTTCAGGACAGCCAGAGCTACAGGGAGACCCTGTCTCAAAAAGACCAAAAAATAAAAAATAAAAAAATAAAAATAATAAATAGGGTCTGGAGAGATAGCTCAGTAGTTAAGAGCACTGACTGCTCTTACAGAGGACCTACGTTTGATTCCCAGCACCCACATGGCAGCTGAAAACTGTCCTTAACTCCAGTTCCAGGGGAATCCAATGCCCTCTGCTGACCTCTGCAGCATTGCACGACATGGGTGCACCTACCTACATATAAGCAGTACAGTCATACACATAAGAAGTTAAATAAAAATAAATAAATATAAAATATTTTGTAAAAGATGAAAGAAGCTCTAGCAGAATTCCAGGAGTTCAAAGAGCAGGCAGAAGCAGGAGGCTGGCACAGATGGAAATGTCTGTGTGGGCAGGGAGTGGTNTGTCTCAAAAAGAAAAAAAAAAGAATTTTACTTATTTATATTAAGTAAATCTAGATATCATATTCTTGACTGTATTAGTAATTAGAATCATATTAGTTTTATATATAGATCTAAAATAAAATACAACAATATGATTTTATTTTCAAATAAGGAATAATTATATATTATATATTTATATAATATATAAAAATATATAATATATATTAAATAAATTATATATTATATTAAATATATAATATATTATAATATATATTATTATATATAATAATATATATTATATATATATTAAATAATTATATATTAAAATATTTGTTTATAAATAGATATCCTGATTTATTGATAAACCTAAAAGTGAACACACACTTAAATGTTTTTAGTATAAATATAATATTGTCATTAAATGACAGTTCATATTTAATTTAGCTGGTAATTAAACTATATTTTTGACTTCTAAATATGTCCTTAACATATATCAAGAAATCTTAACAACAGTATAATGATACATTTGAGACTCTTAGGACAGTCCTAACCACCCAAGAGATTGGAACAAAAGAAAAGACCTTTGGGATTCAGTGAAACTATGCATGTATGACATACATATTTTGAGAAAGAAAGTCACAGAACAACTGTAACGAGTGAAGATTAGACTAAATGCACACACAAGACACTTTCAATTTGCAAAAGAAGGAACTCTCACATCAGGAACTTGACTATACAGTAGACACAGTGGAAAGCTCTGTTTAGCCCGATTTTAAGCAAGAATAATTTAATCTGGGGCCTATTCGATATGTATGCAGTCAGGAGTATAAAACATAATTTCAGGCGGAAGATATGAGCGTTTTTCAGCAATTAGATGCTGAAAGGGGGAATGGCCCTTTGCACTTCCTAGCTTTTTCAATCTTGCTTAAAAAGGTACCATGTTATGAATAGAGGCCTCGGTTTTTTTTTATCCAAGTCCTAACAATATATGCTCTCCATTGGGTAAGCAAACGACAATTCAGATGTTCAGCATGGACCCAGAAATCTGCTTTTAGCTTTGATACAGACTCATGAACACAATGAAGTTCCTTTTACACTGAAGAGGGAAAATGAAAATACAACCTGTGGGAAAGGGAGGTCCTCTCCTGTGGATGCTCGAGAGACCCAGGTGACCAGAGCAGCAAGGAATCTGAAGACAATGCTAGTGCATTTCTCATGCCTAGGCCTCTTCTTATTCTTTCATTGCTAATATTTTTGCCTGATTTATATGTGACTTCTGTCTCATCACTTATCATGTTAGTTGTTTCCATTCCAATCCTTTTGGGTGAATTGCTACTCCCTGTATATTTATTACTATGTTTTATAATATGAGTTATTTCACTTGATATTATTAGGGAAGATTATTATTTCTCATTTGGGTGGTGCTGAAGATTTAGAACTTATTAGAAATCTGTTCAATTAAAAAGACCTTCATATAAAAAGGGAAAGAATTAGAATAAAGAAACATAATATAAAAAGGGAAGAAGCACGAGTCCGTTAGTGATTCATGGCTCTTCAGAGTCAGAAACTCAAGATATTGAAGTGAAAAAGGGCATATAAAGAATTCAAGTTTCTGTTTTAAAAATGGCCAGAGATAGATCAGTGAGGATAAAAATCACTGAAGACTGGATTAAATTCAACTCAGAAGTTCATAGAGGAATTCAGATAGATGAAGATATTCTGTGGAGAAGTGAAAATCTTAGAAATTAAAAAGTTGTGAATTAAGTAAAAATGTAAATTGAAAGCAATACTGATAGACTATATCAGAAGACATAATATCACAGATTAGAGACAATTTGGGAAGTTATTGCATTCAAATAAAATTTTAAAGATTAGGGCCTGGAGAGATGGCCTAGCAGTTAAGAGCGCCGACTGCTCTTGCAGAGGACCCGGGTTCGATTGCCAGCACCCACATGTTGGCTGAGAACCGTCTTTAACTCCAGTTCCAGGGGTATCTGACACCATTTTCTGACCTCTACGGCACTTCACAACACGGGTGCACAAACCTACATGTAGACTGTACATTCATACACATAAAAAATAAATAAAATGAAAAAAAGATTAACAAACCATTATATTCACAAATTCCAAAATCTCTGGAACACAATAAAGTCTGAAAACCTACTAATACTTCATGTTGATGAGAGACCTGAAATGCAAAATAATAAAAAATAATAAAAAGTGTTCTATGTATGATCACAGAACATTTCCCCAGTTGAAAGTTCTGTATGCAAGCACAAAAGACAGAATCCTTACCAGAGAGCATAAGTGTATCTTAAAATGTGTCCAAGTCATACTTTAGTGAGAATTCAGAGTACAAACAAGGATAGACTACTGAAATTTACAAATTCAGAGAAACCAATTTTCCCAAAAAGACATCACACACACACACAAACACACACACACACACACACACACACACACACACACGCACGCACGCCAGCATAAAAAGCCCTGCCTGCCAAGTTTATAATACACTGGAAAAGAACCCTTTACCACTAGTAGTGAAATACTGACTTCTGAACATAAGCATAAAATAAAGCACACTACTTCCGGCTTGGACCTGTAAGTGTGCAGGCACTTCTGGGCACCAATGCAGGACTCAGGGACTACAGAGGAGGTAGGGACTGTGTCCAGGGAGTGGGCAGAAGCTCAACTTCTTGCTAGAACCTGTAAGGGTGCAAGCAACTCCACTGCACCTCTGAACAACTTCTCAGTGGCTGCAGCTGAGGTAGGGACTGTGGACCAAGGGCCAAACCATCCTGCCCCCAAAAGGCCATCACTGTGGGAACAGCTATAGAGCGTGGGGTCACAAGGTAAAAGAAGAGACAACAAACCTACTACTCCTCAGTTAACCTAGAGTAATAGCCCTTCAACCCAAAGAAGAAACATTCCAATTTCACATCAGATTACAATCAACAAATCAAATCTGCATGCCAAAGGTACAACAAAAAAAATCAACACCATGGGAAAAGCAAACGATAAATTCCCACCAAATTCTATCAGGCCTATGGAAGACTCCAACAAAGAGTTGTCCCTGGAGGTAACCCAGGACAGAGATTTTAAAAGAACGATCATCGACACACTCAAAGAAATCAGGAATGTAAAGAACAAGCCAAAGAACTGAAGGGAGAGAATGACAAACTAAGGAAGGAACTAGAGGGAGAGAAGGATGAATTCCAGAAGGAAGTTGAAACACTTAAAAGAACCCAGGCTGAAATGAAACAGGAAACCTAGCAGAGGATCAATGATCTAGAAGGAGAGTAAGACAAGCTCCAGAAGGAAATGGAAATAATAATAATAATAATAATAATAATAATAATAATAATAA
>VZQC01000716.1:88930-103973 GCA_009823505.1 Rhizomys pruinosus | reverse complement strand
GTCATAGTGGGAGTCCTCTATGGGAATGATAGTATTTGATTCCCTTGGTTTGTGATCTGATGTGAAATTCAAGTGTTTCTTCTTGTGAAAAGAAAAGAAAATAAATATTTTATATTAAAAGTAGAATTTCCTGCTTGCTTTCTGGTAGCATTTCCTTGGAATATTCTTTTCCATCCCTGTCCTTGAAAGTGAGAGGGGTAAAAATGCCCATTCTACCCAAATTAATGTACAGATTTAATGCAATCCCAATTAAAATCCCTATTTTCACAGACATAGAATAAACATCCTTAAATTCATATGAAAAAACGAAAGATCCCAAATAGCCAAAGCAACCCTTAACAAAAAGAGCAATATAGGGGGGATCACCATACCAGACTTCAAACTATATTACAGGGCTCCAGTCATGAAAACAGCCTGGTACTGGCATAAAAACAGACCCATAGATGAATGGAACAAAACTGAAGATCCAAAATTGAGCACATAGTATTTCAGCCACTTCATATATGACAAAGGGGCCAAGAAGACTCAATGGAGGAAAGACAGCATCAAATGGTGTTGGCAAAACTGGATCACCACTTGTAGAAGAATAAAATTAAACCCCTACCTCTCACCCTGTTTTAAAACAAAACAAAACAAAACAAAACAAAAAACCTCCAAAGGTATCAAAGACCTCAATGTGAAACCCAAAACTCTGAAGGTGATTAAAGGAAACAGTGTCAACAAACTAAAAGACATAGGTGTAGGAAAAGGCTTTCTAAATCAGACATCACCTATGTAAGAAATAGGGTCAAAAATTGGGAAGTGGGATCTCATTAAACCCAAGAGGTTCTGTCCAGTGAAAGAAAGAATCAATGAAGTGAGGAGAAAGCCCACAGAGTAGGAGGAAGCCTTCACCAGTGATACATCTGACAGAGCATTAGCATCCAGAGTGTATAAACTTCTCAAAAAACAAAGAAGAAAAAAATAAAAAAGACTTATTCAAAAGATAGAGAAAAGAGCCAAGCATGGTGGAACATGCCTTTAATCCCAGCACTCGGAAGGCAGAGACAGGCAGATATCTGTGAGTTCAAGGCCAGCCTGGTCTACACAGTGAGCTCCACACCAGCGGGGACTAAATGGGACTAAAGGGAGACCCTGCCTAGAAAAGAACAAATAATAATAATAATAATAATAATAATAATAATAATAATAATGATAATAAATGGAGTAAAGAGCTAAACAGAGACTTCAAAATTGAGTAAGTAAAGATGGCTGAAAAACATCATAAAATGTTCAACATTTATTTAACTAATAGTTAAATAAATGCAAATTAAAACCACTTTAAGATATTATCTCATTCTTATAAGATTTGCTAAAATCAAGAAAACAGATACTAAATGCTGGAGAGGTTGTAGAGAAAGGAGAACACTCATCCACTCCTGATGGGAATGTAAACTCATACAACCAGTATAGAAAGTAGTGTGAAGAACCCTGAAAAGACTGAAAATGAGCTTACCACCTGACCCAGCCATACCACTCCTTGGTATATGTAGGAAGATCCAGTTTGAATTGGGGGCTAGTTCTCAGCTATCTCTCCTCAGGGCACCATGTGGATGGGAGTCGGGATTTTTCTGACCTCACCCCAAGAGGAAGCAGACAACGTGGCCTAAGTGCATGATGCTGGATGGGGTGGCAGTGTGCAGTGGTGCAGAACTGGGGGGGCTGTGATTGGCTCTGGGAAGGGATGTCATTTGGCTTAAAAAAGCAGGCTGTAGTGGGCAATAAATCAAATTATCCATTGCCATTATTATAGAATTCCTGACCATCATTATTTTTTGCATGCATACAGGCCAAAGCAGGCCTGATTTCCTTCAGGTGGCCAGTGGGTTGGAAAGAGGTTCTTGCACCACCGACCTGGATAGTTGGTGTGGTGAATTGAATTGTGAGTGGACATAGGCTGAAGATAGGCCAACAGCCATCAGCCTGAAATACCTGTCCAGGGGCCAGCAGTCTCAGGGTAGGTGGGAAATCATGGTCAAGAGTTGGAAACATTCTGTCGTGTCAGGCTAAGGGCCTGAGTTGGAGGTACCTCTCAGGTCAGGCTACAGAAGTAGGAAGTAGCTGGCTGGTCTCTGCGTCAAGAGGTGAGTTCCCTACAGTGGCCGCAGGTGGTACTTTGCTCCCCTTTCCCCTACCACGGCCGTGTTGTACCTGCTCTTTACAAAGAAAGCTTCCAACAGGTATGTACCCACAATACTCACCCTACTGCAGAGCTACATCCACATCAATATTTATTGTTACTCTCTTCACAATAGCAAAGAGCTGGAAGTGTC
This sequence comes from Rhizomys pruinosus, assembly GCA_009823505.1. Classification (NCBI taxonomy): domain Eukaryota; kingdom Metazoa; phylum Chordata; class Mammalia; order Rodentia; family Spalacidae; genus Rhizomys; species Rhizomys pruinosus. The sequence continues at coordinate 101,661 of VZQC01000716.1, read as the reverse complement.
CTTCAACACATGAGTGGATAAAGAAAATGTGATACATCTACACAATGGAGTTCTATGCAGCGGTAAAGAAAGATGACATCTGGAAATTTTCAGGTAAATGGATGGAACTAGAAGATATTATGCTAAGTGAAGTAACACAGTTCCAGAAAAACAAATGACTATTGGTATCCCTCACTTGTGGATGCTAGCACCAGATTCTTAGTTGTAAAGCAAACTGAGCAATATTAATGTTATACTTCTTTTTATCTGAAAGCAACTGAACTGTTATAATGTGAATCCCTTAATGGGCTCTAGAAATAACCTGCCACATATTTTCATGCTTTGTAATTTTGGTATATGGTTGGAGGGTATGTATGCATATCTTAGAATAATACAAATTTAAAAGGCTAAAATGTGAGTTCTGAAATATGCCTGAGTTAATATGTATTTTGTTTTTAGATGACATATTTTGGGTATATGGGGGACATACATATGTGTGCTTATTTTGGAGCAATACAAATTGGAGGAGCATCAACAACAAAGGGACTGGAATGAAGAACTGACTGAAGGAGTAAATGTCTCCCAAAACAATAAACCTCTGCATTAAAAAAATTAAAATTACTCAGAAAAAGACACAAGACATGTATTACAGGATGCATGAACTCAGGTGAGGTGAGGGCCATAGAAAGGGGAATGAGTCTAAATTGGACTGAGAAATGTTGTACTAAATGTACAAAACTTCAATAAAATATTAAAAAAACATATTTGGTATTAAGAACCACAAAAGTACTTAAAATAGCAAAACTAAATCAAACAAAACAATGATTTTTCTCTTGGCATGGATATCTTGCTGAAAATCAAAACAGATCAATAAGACAAGAAGGGTTTATTGGGGGTGAAGAATGGGTGTAGGGCAGTGGAGGGAATATATGAAGAGATAAATAATATTAAAGCCTTTTTTAAAAGGTATATGGAGTGTTCCATTTTAGAAGCTTCTTAAAATATATGTGTGTGAGCACATCATAAAAAAGAGATTTAAAAAATAGAGTAATTTTAAGAGGAAAAAACAAAGTCATTTTACTCATAGAATCTGTTTTATAATATAAATGGACATTGGAGTCTTAAAAATTAAACATAGCCTGGCTGGAGAGATAGCCTAGCAGTTAAGAGCACCGACTGCTCTTGCAGAGGAACCAGGTTCGATCCCCAGCACCCACATGGCAGCCGAGAACTGTCTGTAACTCCAATTCCAGGAGAACTCCAGTTCCAGGGGAACCCGAGACCCTCTTCTGACATCCGCAGCATTGCATGACACGGGTGCACAAACCTACATGCAGACAGTACATTCATACACATACAAAAATAAATAAAAATTAAAAAATTAAACATAGCGTTATAAATGGATTATCCACAGAAACATTTCCCATTCTAGCCATCAGACTAATGAAAACAAAATGCTCAATATCAGGAAAGGAATTCCTTGAAAATGGAACTGGCTGATCATAGTCTATAGACACTCAAACAATACTGGCCATTGACCATGATTTTGGTTTACTAAAAGAACTGTATGTTAAGATTCTATTGCCAAAACTCTACATTAACTGTAGAACAAAAAAAGAGAAATCAAAATGATATGACTTCATGCCCTTGTATCCACTGGCTTGCATTTATAGTGCTAGAAGGTTCTATTCATGGATCCAGAAGGGAAAAAAATCATAAACTTTACCCATAATCCTGTGAACTGTAATTGTAACTGGAATGGCCGACTGGTATAATAGTAGCATAAATATTATGGGATTTATCATCTACTTCCTAGGATGAATCCCACACCTGATATTGAAATCAGGATTGGAACATGACTCTAAGCAGGTCACAGGACATAGGAAGAACAAAATACAAGTTTTGCGTGCAAAAGTAATTGTATTAAATTGACTCTTAATGAGTGATTGTTATACCCAGAGATCAAGGCACCCCATAACTCTTACCAGAGAAGCTTCCTTATGCAACAGTTGGTGCTTAACAAAGAAGCCAGTAAGTAGCCAATGTGGGAAAAAAAAAAAAAGGCTGCAGAGTCCTTCTCCCTGAATAGGACACCTATATCAAAATTGCAGGGCTTAGAAATCATAGGGAGAGAGGGGGCAGAAAGAATGTGAGAGCCAGAGGTGACAGCTGACCACAGGGAAACGTTTTTCCAGATATCTGGTCACTTACTCATATGAACTCACAACAACCTTGCTAGCTTGCACAAGTCCCAGGCAAGAATAAATTGGAGAAATAAATCCCAACATAGATATGAAGATGTGGATAAGAATCTCCAACCCCATCTAAGGAAATTGGGGCAAGAGATGGTTTCTGGGAGAAGAGGCAGTCTCTTTCAAGCGTTGGACTCTCGGTAGGTTAACCAGGCTCCAGTTAATGGAGTCACACCAAAGGATTTTTGGAGACACAAATGACACTTTAGGCCATGTATACATAGTACATTAAATTGGGTAGGGGAAATTATGGGGAGGTGTGTGTGGATGGGGAGGACATCTAAATAGTATCAAATCATATTTTATGTAAATTGCAACAATTCAATTAAAAATAAAGCCACTATGAGGAATATATTATTTTTCATATTCCTTGAAATGTAACACTGAAGATATATATTGTATGAATGTGAGTATTATATGATACAAGAGTAATTTCAAAGGTCTAAAACCCTAAACTCTTCTTATGAGAACAAAATGTATTGTATAAAATAAACTGTAGAAAAGTGATTTCAAAGAATTGATGAGGATCAAATTATAGACAGCCTCATAGCCTTTACTCTGAATCAAATCCAGAGCAAACCCCGAAAGCTGTGAAAATGTAAAAATGTATGCCTTGATAGTTGGTGGTATTGTTCTCTGATAGAACACCCACCTGACAGACATAAGGCCCTGGTTTTGAAGGCTAGCACCACATGAAGTTTTGAAAACAAGCATCAACAGTGTTACAAGAAAAGTCAGTAAAAAGCTATGTTGTAACACATCAGGTGGAGAACAGTAGAGAACATAGACCTGAGTGAGTAGTGGAGTTTGAGAGAAAATATGTTGTAGACCCATTGCTAGGATTTAGCTCACAGGATTTTTCTGGACTGAATCACCATATGTAAGAAAAGACAGCCCCACAAGACTCATCTTACCGCATAGATACATGCACAGCCACGTTTATTGCAGCTCTCTTCAACAACACGCTAAGAGCTGGAACCAACCAAGTGCCCCTCAACTGAACAATGGATAGGAGAAAATGTGGGTTAAAATCACACAATAGGGTTCTATGCAGCGGTAAAGAAGATGCACTCATGAGTTTTGCAGGTAAATGGATGGAACTAGAGAAAAATATCTAGCAGGTCGACACAGAAAAAAAAAAAAAAAACAAATGGTATCTCTCATCTGTGGGTGCAGTGCCAATTATTTAGTAATGTATTTCTTGTGCACAGCCCCTTGAGCTTGTCCAAGTAGTTGTGGATGATTGATACATATTGGAAACAACAACAAAAACCAACACAAAAACCAAGAAAAAGAAACCACAACAGAAAGGACTGCCAAAGAACTGACTGCTAAACGGTGAACTTCTATGAAACAGTCAAATTCATGCGATTTTGAAAAGACTGAGAAAGAGATGAAAGACTGTTTGACAGAATGCATGAGCTCTGGTGGGGTGGGGGGGTGGTTGTTGGGACCTGGTCTAGATCTGTTGTAAATCCTCTTGATATATATATATATTATCTATACCTCATATAATATAATATATGAAAACAAAAGAAAAGACAGTGCTGAAAATATCTCAAGAGCCAGGAGATATTATTTATTATATAATGTGTAGTTACTACTTAAACAAGTGGGAAGGGGGCTGGAGAGATAGCCTAGCCGTTAAGAGCACCGACTGCTCTTGCAGAGGACCTGGGTTTGATCTCCAGCACCCACATGGTGGCTAAGAACTGTCTGTAACTCCAATTCCAGGAGAACTCCAGTTCCAGGAGAATCCGATACACTCTTCTGACCTCCGTGGCATTGCACGACATGAGTGCACAAACCTACATACAGACAGTACATTCATACACATTCAAAAATAAATAAAATTTTAAAAAAGTGGGACTATCATAGAAAAAGTACAATTATTTTGGAACATCAAGAGTCCTGTTTAGACAAAGTGAAACTGATATATTGCTTAATTATAGTATATTTGGAAAATTTACAGTCTGTAAAATCTTGTTTTAATACAGCTATAAAAATTTAGCAATATCCTAAATAAAAGTACATGTACTGACCTTTCCTTAAAAGCACCTTCCCTTCCTTCATTAATGATATCTTGTAACACTACATTTGGTGAGACAATCCTAATAGAACATTATGATGTAAGTTCAAGTGATATCAGCGCCTGTCTGGTATGATTCACAGTCCCATGGGGTTTGATGTACTGCAATAACATCATGCATAATCTTAGAGTGTCATGCAAAATAGCTTCATTTCCTGAAAATTCCTGTGTGATTCACCTCTCCTACCCCTGTTCTCCCATACCTTGACAACCATTGGTTATTTTGATGTCTTTGTGATTTAGCCTCTTGCAAAGTTTTAGAAATTTGGACTTTTGTGTCATTGCTTTTCAATCTGTATTTTTTCTCTTAATATGAACCTGTTTGTGCTGAATATTGTCATAACTTGATAGCTCATATGCTATCACCAAGAAGTATGCAATTATAAAAATGTTCCATTATTTATTCAATTAAAGATGTCTCTCTCCTATATTTTGGTTGGTTCTGGATATTCAAAATTAGGACAAAAGTTTCAGCATACATTTTTGTAGACTGAAATGTTCAGTACATTTAGGTAAACTTAATATAGAGAAGCAAAGGAGGTGTATTGTGTAACATCATATGTTTAATTTTGTTAACAGTAACAAGACATACTCTTTACAAAGTGGCCAACTGTACTAGTTGGAATCTTCTATCAGTTTGTGGTGCTCCATATCATATCCAGCATTGGTACCCTTCATCCATTCATGTTTTAGATTTCATCCAAACCCATTTGATTTTGTAAGGATTGAGGAACTATTTGGAACTTTGGCCTAGGAACACCATTGAGTGCTTATAGTTTCTTGCTATGGAGCTTGGATCAGGTATACTGAAAAAGTTATAGACAATGAATTCCTGGCTTGTGAAATTTCAAAGGGAACCAGAGATTATCAGCGCTGTTTGTATGATATTTTAAATTAAGAATCTGTGGCTTCTTGTTGGCCAGGGCTGAAGAATCACTGAACCCCTGAAGCAAACCTTTCCTTTACTGGGTCAATCGATACTGGTTAGATGGCACTGAAAAATCAGAAGTAACAAGAGACCAGTATCATCCAGGTGAAGTCTTCTGTGGTTCAGAGGAAAGCCCATCCTCCATCTCAATCTGCAAGCAGGACTTCATAATGTGTAAGAGTTTCCTGATGGTTGTGGTACTGAAAGCTTGAATAGGTCAGAGAGAGCAGCTGATGTTGGCACTGTGAGAAGCCAGGAAAGGCCATTGGCAAAGGTGCATTTAAGCTGTAGTGAAGACCCCTTGGGATTGAAGGGTTTATGGAGATAATTTGAGGGAGACCTGGGGACCCCAGAATACCCCATTAATGAAGGTGCACCCTCCGTCTCAGTTGACATCCCAGATTTTTGGAGATATCAGGACCATGAGATGGCCACCAAGGGTAGCTGCAGATATAAAATGGAGTCTGCCTGGTCCTGCAAGATAATTTTGTGTGCTGTGGATGGAAGAGTCAGAGAATTGGAGCTGCTGAAAACTTTGGAGCCCAGATATCCACTCTTAAGTTACTTTCCTGGACTAAGGTTTTTTTGTCAATTTCATATTTCATTCTTTTATACTCACATAATAATGTAACACTCTGTCTTTTTTATCACATTCCTGTTTAAGGATAAATGATCACTATCCATTATCCTGGGTTCTACATAGACTATTCACACATGGATTATAATCATTTTAATTTACTGTTTTATTTTCAGTGTTCATTAAAGAGATGGTAAACAAAATTAAAATTCTACTTGGCATAGTGATACATGGACATAGTCTCAGAACAGAGGATGCTGTGGCAGGAGGACAGTTTGGTGTCATGAAGTCAGAAACAACCTGCGCAATATTCTAATAGATAAATAATAAGTTACTAATTCATTACTGTCAAATGCTAAACTTGATTATGAATGTTTTGTCAGAATTATTTGCTTCCAAAATGCACTATTGTCTAATTATAGTACCTTCTTTTCTTAAAGCTATTTTTCTTTTGGCTACATATACTTTGATTTTTGTATAATGAATACAATAGTTACCATTTTAACTACCTAATGTCATTGCACACTGTTTAAAGGACTATCAATTTCTAATAACTTTTGAATTTAACTAGTTCCACAGCTCTGACATTTTATTTCTTTAATATTGTGGGTTGTTTTTAGGTTTTTTGATGTTGAGCCTAGACAAACCTATTGAGCATGAGAACTAAAGATGTTTTGACAAGAGTAAATGCATATTAAATACATAAATAATATAATACACCTAAGGTAATGTCATTAATGTAATTTCGTAAACAAAACAGTATTATTGACTACAAAATAATTTGCTGAAAATTTGATGGTAATTTCTTTAAAATGCCAAGTTGAGCACTTCCTTAAGGAAAACATGACATCTTTTAGCAAAAAAAAAAAAAAAATCCTCCAATTCAGGTGATAGGTGTATGTATGTATGTATATATTTATGTATATATAACTATGTATAATATATATATATATATATATATATATACATATAAGCAATACAAGTAATACAAGTTAGAGAGGACAACAACAACAAAAGAACTGGAAAAAAACTCTGGAAAGACTCAGAAAAAGATGCAAGATATGTGCAGGGACTCAGGTGGGCTGGGGGCATGGAAAAGGAAGTGACTCTAATTTCGATTGAGAAATGATATATGATTTATGGAAAAAAGTTTAATAAAAAATAAAATGGAAAGTTAATTTTAACAGAAATGTCAATTAAGTAAAGATGGAACGCAGCATTAATTCAGCCTACTAAAATTCGTATGCTCACCCACCCCTATATTATTCGTAGAAATATGTTTATGACTCTTGTAATAAGACATTTTATTATTTTCCCTGCATTTATACTAGGTTTACTATTTGGTTAATATTATTGGGTATATATATGATCTTGAGTCACTGACGATTTATTATTTTGTAAATGTTCTTCATTTTTGCTCATGGCATTTCTTATTCTAAAATTTTCTTCAGCAGAAGTTATTATTGATATGGCTTACTTTGCTTATTCTTTCCATGGCAAATATTTCTCAATTTCTTTAATTTGGATCTATCTATCTATTTATCTATATGGTTTAATTTTTAAGATGATCCCTTTCTACATGAAATATGCATGCATATATCTTCTATCTATCATATATCTATCTACCTATCTATCTATCAATAAATCTATCAATCTATCTATCAATCATCTATCAGCTACCTGCCTATCTGGCTAGCTACCTACATATACACACAAACATCACACACTCACACACACACATATAGAGTTTGAAATTAGCCAAGTTGGAAAGCATTGTCTTTGTTGTTGTTAGAGAATTTGCTATTCAAATGAATAGTTACCTTGTACATTTAATTTTAGTGAACTATATGAATATGTGTGCATTTTTATTAGTTCCCTTCTTCATGACAACAAACCTTGCAAAGCACAGAACTTTGATGATCTTAAATCCATGAAAAATGAAAAGAGAGTCTTAAAGACAAGCTCTTCAAGGACTAAGCGTTTTTGGAATAAATCATCCAGTTGGACCAACTTCCATGGATTAAATGATATGACTGCTGTTTGGGGAAAACGAAGAAACAAAATTATGTTAAGTATTATTCCCCGAATGGACTCCAACATAGATGGTCTCATGATTTATTAGAGAGTCAAAGAGAACCTAATGAGTCTGGAAACAAGAGACAAGAAAGCTACAGTTGCAATGTGGAACCTGGCAGTGTTGGACAAAGACTCATTGCAGTTCAGTAATCAGAGAACACAGAGACAGACAGTTGCCTGGCTCAGGACCTCAAATTTTGGATACCTACAATCTGATACATAAATTATTCTAGTGATCAGGAAGTAAGATTGTTTTAAGAATTTAGTAGAGATTTTTATCACCATTCTGGAATCATCAAAAGTTAAAATGAAGTAATTATTTATTGATTTTAATTGATCATAAATGATGACTTCAGAGACATACATAATTTATCAACTTTCATTACAGTTAATGATTCCAAAGTAATTAATTTTAACTGGAAGTAGTAAATAAATAATTTACAATGTTAGCCTTCATGAATAAAAAAGAACCCAAAACGTTTACATAATATTTAATCACAATGAAAATTAATTGCTGAGAATTGGGATTAAGTTTAAACAAAATTACATCTTATGTTAAATATTATAATTAAGACTCATGTGATATATTGCTCAAGTTTTATGCCTTGTGAGTAAGGTATTACTTTATATTATAAATATTGTACTACTAATTTCAAGCTCCCATTTTTATATTACTGAAAACTCTTTGACAAATCTAAGTTTTATAATCTAATGATAATTTTCATGTAGGATAATATTTTGAGAATAACTTTTTGTGATTTAAGCATTTAGTGCATGATTTCATTCTATTAGTCCTATTTATTATCTTCAGACAATAATAATACCAAAAAATAATACTTTCACAGTATTATATTTGGCTTTCAATATTTTGAGAGTGGATATGTTATAAAATGTGAATATTTTCAATAATTGTTCATTTTCATTTGGATCTATATATTTCTGACACATTAAAAATTTTAGACAGTGTGAAAGTTTTGAAATAAATCACACAAAATTTTTATCCTGGGAAACCTGGTATAGTACAGTACAGTTGGTCTTCCCCTTTGATCTTCTGTGTGTGTTTGGAGGGGGATAACCTGGCCTTCATGGCAAGCAATTTTGCCTCCTAAATGGTTTCATTGGTCAAATGTCATATTTCCATTTTACCACTTGTAATTTAAAATGACAGAGATGAGACACATTGAATCATAATTTCAAGTAATTTACATCAATTAACACTAACGAAACTTTAAGTAAATACATAGAAGTTTCTAATATTCTCCAAACAAATATAAAAATAAAGGATCTGCATTTCTTGATATTTATATTTGTGTGATTTTATTAGCTAGAAGAATGGAAATTATTTACAAAACAGATATATCAAAATGTTTTTATACAGTGTAGAATTTACCAAATGAATCTGAAGCTATATGCTCAGACTAAACACTAATCTTCAGACTGTTTTTCCAGTTAATGGTCGCTATGCTGGTTAATGTTGAACATACAACAAAAGAGTGCCTGAGCCGGGTGTGGTGGCGCATGCCTTTAATCCTAGCACTTGGGAGGCAGAGGCAGGCGGATCTTTGTGAGTTCAAGGCCAGCCTGGTCTACAGACTGAGTTCCAGGACAGCTGGGACTACAGGGAGACCCTGTCTCGAAAAAGACCAAAAAAAAAAGAGTGCCTGAATGTTTCTAATTATTTACTACATTAAGTAACTGGTCAGTTTTCAGTATCAGAATTATATAACTGTGAGCAATTGCTAAGTCTCTTTGACCCATTAATATATTATTGCACTTTAATTTGTCACACTGAGATAAGGTGTGGTGTAATGCTGAAGAAGAGCTGTTGAACTGTGTTGAGGTCATGTCTCAGGCTCTTCTGGGTCTGGATCTTTGCTGTTGCTCCCTGAACCACTGCCTGGGGGCAACACATCCAGGCCACTCTGGGTCAACAGGGACATGGAAATTAATGCTGAATACAAAGCTAAGTTCAGTAGAACAAGGACACTGTGATGTTCCTGTGGTCACTGTGTAGCTCCCAAAACCCTGCTGGGTTTAAGTCCAGTCCTTGGAATCTTTGTTAATAATAAACATCTACAGGACAAAATTTCTCTAAAGAAAAAAGTGCAGCTACTAGAAAAATCACAAAATTCTAACACAAGTTCCTAAGAAAAGTTGCCATGTGTAAACATAGAGCCGAACCAACATCACTTTGCAATGAATTTTTACCAGATGTTTCTGTTTATTGAGACACTTTGGGAACCATCAGTCATTAAAACGCAAATAGCTTCTGGGTCAGCAAGTCACTGGAAACATAAGAGCCATCCTAATTTCCTGACTATTTGAGGTGCAAATGAAATTCAGATTGATTCAGGAGATCATATAATAGAGGACTATTTCCATTATTGATCTACTCATCAGAGTAATTGTGTGCCCACTAAGATGCTGTTACGTATTCACTGCCTTGGCTACTTTCTAAAACATGAAGAAATATACCCTACAGAAATCAGAGAATTTGATTTTGAATGGAGCACATAACATTACAGTGCCAAGAACCTGAGGCTAGACAGGTAACAGCCATAGAGGAGAAGCAACTACTATTATGTTGCTAAATGAATAAAAAATATTAAATTGACTCTCAATATCTTATTAGATACATATGGTAACTCATCGCTCAACTCTCTTCAGATAATTTTTTCTTGAAGTAGATGGTAATTAACAGAGACACTCAGCAAGTCAATGTGCAGAAAATAAGAGACTGGTGAATGTTCAACCCTAATTAAGATATCTATATCATATGCTTTTCCCAAAATTTCAGAGAGCATCATAGAAAACAGAGTAGAGGGCTGGAGAGATGGCCTAGTGGTTAAGAGCGCCGACCGCTCTTGCAGACGACCCGGGTTCGATCCCCAGCACCCACATGGCAGCCTAGAGCCGTCTAAAACTCCAATTCCAGGAGAACTCCAGTTCCAGGGGAATCCGACACCCTCTTCTGACCTCCACGGCATTGCACGACACGGGTACACAAACTTGCATGCAGACAGTACATTCATACACATATGGAAATAAATAAAATTAAAAAAAATTTTTTTTAATTAAAAAAAAAGAAAACAGAGTAGAAAAATTGTAAGAACTGGAGCTCGTAGATGTCTACAGAGTAACTGTGTTTCCTGAGCACTACAAGGAAGTTGTACATATCAACTTATACAAGTTTTGACAGCATTCATAAGACCTGCCAAGCAATATCTGGTTAAGAATATAGTGTCAAGCTGGAGTGGAAGTTTGGCAATAAAGAGACTAGGTGTTCTTGCAAAGGATCCAGGTTCGACTCCCAGCACCCACATGGTAGCTAACAATTTTTTCATAATTCTATTCCAGGACATCTGATTCCCACTACGGATATTCTTGAGTATTGTATGACATAATCACACCAATGTACTGGTATACAATATACCCTTACAAATAAAAAATAAAAACAATAAATAAAATTAAAAACTATAGTCTTGGGGAAAAATGGACTTAGAAAAACGTGAATATGAGGAACAAGTATGCAAAATTTAGTAAACTAAGATCCCCCTACCACAGGGGAAATATATGTCATTTCAAATATATGTCATTTCAAGGCTATAACAAAAGTGTAACTTGTAAATAAATTTGTTTTAAGTGTGTGCGCAAAGATAAAAAAAAGTACCATGTGCAAATAAGTGTGCCTATGCATGTCATACAATGGTTATATTTTAATAAAGGTCATAGCACATTCTATTTTTCATAGAGTAAAATATAATGTTGTTACAGTGTAGTGGATATGCTAATGCATTTGAATTAATACACTCCCACTGGTCTTGCTGCCTCACACATTTAATTCCAGTGCTCCAGATCGAGCCCAGCCTGGTCTACATAGTGAGTTCCAGATCTGCCTGGCTCTGCTTCCTAGAGGGATGGGATTAAAGGTACATGTCACCAAGCTAGGCTAATACATGTTTTTAATTCAGTTTTTTATTTATATCTTGGAAACAGCCCTTAGTTTCATGATACCTATTGTTTTAACAAAAAAACGCTCCAGTTTTTCATAATTTTCTTCTCATATTGTAGCATAATGTGGAAACAGGTTCTTAGGTTAAATCAACTAAAATTAACTATTAAAATCACTAATAAGTTTTGGATAAAATAATACATTGATGTTGGTTTGAAATATATTCTGGTTCTCAGTCTGCAAATAGCAGAAATAATTTAGTTAGCCTGCTTGATAAAATACTGAGTTTGATACAAGTTCTGAGATGGTGGTAAAAAGCATTTAACTGTTTCAAAACTGAGACCATCCTTCCTCCATATTCTGTAACAAAATATCAACTGATGAAAAAGGAAAATTGAAGTATTTTTTAAAATGATTAACATTTCTTTATATTTCATTAATGTAAATATATATTAACATAACAAGTTTTTCTTACTCACTAGTACTAAAGGGAAAACAAATAATGATGGTTTAGGATAGTTCCTTCATTTATTTTTGAAAAAAAAATAGTCCCGATTTTACAAAGCTAAAAGTGAAGAGGTATAAACTTTTTTATTTTGCCAGAAATAGAATCTCACAATATTTACTTTTAGAAATCTCGCTCCCTGAAATAAGATAATTACTCTAATATATGTTAATGACAGAATCCAAGAATGAAACATCAGAACTTATATTTATATTCATTCTATTACATATTATCAAACTCACCAAAAATATATGATACATACCTGATTTTATTTATGCTAGATTCTTTGCAACAGGGACACTGAAATGAGAAAATTCTCCAAAAGAAACAAAAGAATCACACACACACACACACACACACACACACACACACA
>VZQC01000716.1:36514-86576 GCA_009823505.1 Rhizomys pruinosus | reverse complement strand
AAAAAAAAAAGAAAAAAGAAAATGCTGCTAAATAAGTGTCCCTGCTGAGGCAGTACTGGAATGAATGTTATGATGGAAACCACCGAGCCATCCCTTCAGCTCCAATAAATAATGAAAAATATTTAAAAAAAGAAACTTGAAATTAGGAGAAGACATGTTTTGTTGGTCTGTGGAGAAAATGAGAAATATTAATTGGGGGTGAGTAAGATCAAGATATGTCATGTACATGTACGAAACTGGCAGAGAATAAAAGTGTTCTAGAAAAATGATATACATACAGTTGAAAATCAAGTGAAGCATGGTTACCATCAACAATGTTATAGGGATACAAATGAAATCTTTACATAATTGCATAATGTTGTATTAATACCAAAATAGCTCCATTTAAAACAAAAGAAAACAACAACAACAAAAGAAACACTTTGGGGGCTGAGAGATGGCTCAACAGTTAATAGTACTGGCTCTTCCTGCAGAGGAACTGGGATTCAGTTCACAGCAGCCACATGTCACAAGGTGGCTAACAAACATCTATATCCCCAGTTCCAGGGGACCAAAAATCTCTTCTGACTTCCATGGGCATTGCATGAGGCAGATGCACTTACATACCAGCAGGTAATATACTCATACACATAAAATAAAAAGTGTAATAAATCACAAAAAATATTATTAATTCTCATAAAAAATGTGGAAAATAGCGTCCTCCCTATAGGTGAACTTAAAAAAGCAGCATAGCCCTTGTGGAGAGGAGGTTAAAGGAAAGCTAAGCTTCACCCAGATTACCAAGTACTTGTTTCTATATAATCTAAATGTTTGTGTGTATGTTCTTGAGTTGTTCAGTTATTTAAGATGCCACCAAATTAAAAGCAATGAAAATGTTTTATCAAGTGATTAACAGATACCTTAATGTGTTATAAATTCAAAACTATATACTAATGTAATGGAGAGATGCTCCTTGCTTACATTTTGTTTCATGGGTATAAAATTAACTCCCTCTCGTGACCTGACTTTGGAGCTTGGTCTCTGATTCTTCCATAACACTATTCAATGATAAAAAGTAATGAACAGCTAATAAAGAAAAATGGATAATACTTCATTATTTTATGAATGTATTTAATTAAAAATTTCTGGAAACACTGCAATAATGAGGCAAAAAGTCACTAAGTTCTGATAACTTCAATAAAATAGTAAAAAAATTAAAACCTACATAAAGTGAAATGAGAAGAAAATCTTCTAAACCTACACTCTACTGATGATTGCCTAAATATTCAAATTCACTGAAATTGATTTAACTACACTATAACAGAAAATATTTCATGGTATATAAATGACATTCAAACATGGTTTTTGAAGAAGTGAATATATCATATTAAAAAATTGTATTGAGCTCTTTGTACACTTCATACAACAGTTCTCAGTCAAATTTAGGTCCCCTCGTCTACCTATGAACCCCACCTCTGCTAGACCTCATGCATTCCTGCATGCATGTTGACTCCTATCCAGTCAAATATTTTTACCCATATGTCCTCTCTCTCCTCTGACCACTTGTCTGATTGCCTATGTTCCTTTCTGTTCATGGACCAACCCTGGCTCTTATAATATTTCTTCCCCTTCTTTCCTGATCTGTGGGTGGGTGAGGTTTAGTATATGAGTCTTATCCAGGGCAAAAAAAAAAAAAAAAAAAAATTGCAGTCGCTTATTCTCTAAAACTTCTCCAATGGTAGCTTTCTGTTTGCACCATACTCTGTTATATAAGGAAACTTTGCTTGTAAGAGTTGATGGATACAGTCATTTTCCTCTATCCCCATTTTGCTGTTTAATCGACTTTACGCATAGATGTTCCACTATAAATATGTCACCTGGTACTGGACATCTCTCAGACACATATATGTGTTTTGCACGAATCTGAAGTTTAGAAATTACAAAGGAATTCTAGGAGTGGAATTTAGGAGTATATGGTGAAATCAGTAGCAATAGTGATAGAAAACTATCAACCAATGTACACTATTTTAAACAAAGTACAGGGAAAGTGTACATATTTATATGTACATTTTACATTATACCTGAAGAATTAAAATATCTCATTTATATTTTTATAACAGACCAAAAATATCCCACTTATTTCAATTGCCATTCATTGTTTTTCTTATTCTCTATTGGCTGGCATCAATTTTCTGTGTAGCCAAGGACAACACTGAGCTGATGTTCCTTCCTCTATCCCCCTAGTGATGGAATTATACCCATATGCCAACACTCCCAGCTTATGTGGCACTGAGAATTGAACCTAGAGCAGTGCACATTGTAGGCAAGCAGTCTACCAATTGAGTTACTTTCCCTGGCTAATTTTTATACTTATTCCAACTTTATATGGAAATAATTTCATTAATTTTCTGAAACTACAACAGTTATACTCATTTCGGGAGCAACTCTTTTCTCAGGTCATTTTTATTCACTTTTACTAAACATAGGCATAATATCAACAACATAATCATTCTGATTCCTATCCAAATTTTTCCATCCATTCTGAGTTACAGATTTTACCTGCAGTGTTTGTGTTTAAGTGCTGCTGATTGCCCTTGTCTCATTCCATCAAATCCCGGGGACAAAAATGCCAACATTACTTTAGATTTAAAGTTAGATATATACACATGTATATTCCAAATACATTTTCCACGGTGACAGAGATGTGTGTTTGTTAATCTATTTTTAGTTTCTATCAAGATACAGTCTATTCTGTCCAAGTGGAACAACACTCACACACACAAAAAAATGGTCTGATGACTATGTCTATAGCTACAGAATATCAGGGTAATCTCTTAAAGGCAGTGTGACGAAGGAGGTTGCAAGGAAAGGCAGATAAAATGGGAGAGTATCTTAGAGTATAGATATTTCAGAAAGCTGTATCTCTGGAACTACATGTACAGCAAGCAGGAAGCTGGCATTTTCAAAGACTGCTCTCTGTTAAAAATATTACTGTTCCCTTGGAGGCAGGGGCTTGGGAATTTTTCAGTTTTGTTTAAATCCTGATTCCTAATAGCACCCTTGCTTCCTCCATAAGGGAATGTTTCAATGATGAGGAAGTCACTACACAACATTTCATGAGTTTCTCTGGCTCTTGAATTATTCCCATGCTGTATGCCATAGCAACAACTATATAGTCTGAGGTGCTGAGTTATTAGGAGTCTCTGCAATACATTTCCCATTGAAAAAATGTCTGTATATGCAAAGTATTCTTCCACAATCAATTAAGGATATTAGCAACAATGCATGAGCAATCATGCCCAATGCTATCAGCACATTTTAGAAGTCAGTATGACAAGGACATCACATCCGTTTAATAAAGCAATATCCAAGGTCTCCCACTGAGACTTATTAACTCTCTAGCCCTGGGCATACTTCCTGGCTTAAAATACCAGATGTGAGTTTCCTCCTGTAGAATGGGGTTGGAAATCCAGTTGGGAAGCATTTGATTTTACATCTAACATTTCTGTCAATATTTCACCAATGACAAAATATCAATGAACACTACAGCGTGAAAACTTTCCATCAGTTCTAACAATCGTTTCATAAAAAAACAGCCTGGCTGGATATAGAGATTGTGCAGAGCTGCATTGACTCCAAGATTTATTTTTTAAACTGGAAAATGGTTTAAATTTGTAATTCCATATTTATGATGCTGGCCACAGTGCTATAATTATTCCATGTTTATACTGAGGCAGTCCATATTTTTCATTCTTTTTTTTTTTTTTTTGGCTTTTAGTTGCATTTTTAGTTTAATTGTAAAATATTTTATTGAGTTTTGTTTATTTCCTATAATAGAGTTTAAGCAATTTTAGACCCTCTCCTCCAACTGTGCCTCTCAATAGCCCCCCATAGGATTTCATGCATTCTGTCATATATATTAGGTGCTATCCACTCAAGCATTTGTACTCTGCTGTCCCTAAGTGCAAGTTCTTACACTGGAGTCTAGTCACTCCCTTAAAGATCTATATTCCCCACCCAGCAATAATCAGTTGCCAGGCCAGGTGTGGTGGTGCACACCTTTAATCCTAGCACTTGGGAGGCAGTGGCAGGCAGATCTCTGTGAGTTCAAGGCCATCCTGGTCTACAGAGTGAGTTCCAGGACAGCCAGAGCTACAGGGAGACTTTGTCTCAAAAAAAAAAAAACCAACAAAAATATAATAATAATAATAATAATAATAATAATAATAATAATAATCAGTTGCCAATAGGTCTTTGGCTAGGGTTGGTGGTTTATGTGAATTACTCTTGCTCTATGATGGATTCTTGTCTGATTGCCTCAGCATAGGTCTTGGGCATGGTTTCACCATTGTTGCAAGTTTTATGAGCAAGTTTTCAGTGGTGTAGAAGCCTCTGTTTCCTTATGTTCATGCATCAACACTGGCTCTTACAAACTTCTGTCCCCTCTTCTGCAATGTACCCTGAGCCATGAATGAATAAAGTTTAATATAGGATTCCTACCCAGAGACGCACTCTGCAGTCTCTTATTCTCTAAACTTTTGGCCTTCTGTGTGTATGGTGCTCAGTTGTATGAGGAAGTTATGCTGATGAAAGTTGAGGGCTGTGTGAGTATTCTCTCTTCTCTCTGTTCTGCTATGTTCCATGAAGTCTAAGTGTAGAGGTTTCAATGAAGATGTGTCCCTGTAAGACTGAGCATCTCTCAGATATATTTTCTCTGTGTGTGATTGGTTATACAGAGTTCCAGTCTATATATTTTAAAGAGGATCATGAATATGTAAATCAGAGCACAGAATTTGAAGAAAAATTTTAAACATGACCAAACAATTCAAGAGACCCAAATAGGACAGAAGTAAAACTTGAATGAAGCTTAAAGAGGACATACCTCTATTTGAAGTCTAACAAAACAAAAATGACTGAATGAAAATACAAAGATGATAAAAATATCTGTATACAATAAAGAGATAAAATTACCAATGAATACTCAGGCTGAAATGAAGGAAGAACTGAAAGATTTAAAGATCCAATTAGGAAACTGAAGGGGAAACCATGCTAGTTCAATGGATCAAAGAAATCATTATATGAAGACTTGAAGATAAAGAAGAGGAACTGGACCAATTCAATTAAGGAAAGTCTACATTCTTCTCACCCACACCAACCCTGTCCCCTGACGTGCCTTAGACCCAGTCAATTTCCAATTCTTCTGTCACAGATCTCTGGACTAGCTTCCTAACACAGGATAGCTAAACTTCCTAATTCACTGGCTCCTGATCTGTCTGACACAGACCATCCTTTCCACTAAACTTATCAGCCAACCTACTACCTGTGCCCCCAACCACCCACATCATTTTACTATCCTGCAATATACTACCTGTGCCCCCAGCCACCCACATCAATTTACTATCCTGCAATAATCTAAACACAGGCCAATTTAGTTTCAAATCTTGAACAAAAAGCAAGTAAGCCACACAAACAATATAATCAGATCCAAAATTAAATTACAAAAAAGCAGAACAGAAGTTCCTTCTGGACATAAAACCAACAAAGAAAATCCAAATGTTCAAATAGCAGTGCAAAATTACATATCATATGAAATATCAAGAAAATAAGTCCCCAAGAATAAAACACTAATACTACAGTAGTGCAATATAATGAAAACCACCCTGAGGAAATCCAGGATACATACTTAGGAACAGTGATAAGCATGATCAAAGAAGTTAAAGAGAACACGAAGAATTCAAAGAACTCATATAAGAAAGGCATAAACTTCTGTTGGAATTCCAATAAACAGCTTAATGAAACATCAAAAACAATTTATCACTTGAAAAGTGAATTCACAAAATATATAGAAATAGTGAAGAAAGCCAAAATAGAAAGAGGCATTTGGTGGAAAACTCAAGACATTTGGAGCAAACAGCAGAAAGCTTCATAAGCAGAATAAATGAAGAAAAAAAATCAGAGCATCAAGACTGGGTAACAAAGTTGAGGATTTGGACTCTCAAGCAATGACTACTTAGAATTTTTAAAAACACAAGAATTAAATACTCCGGAAATATGGGACAACACTAAAATACCTAATATATTAATTATAATCATACAGAAAGAGAAGAATCACAGTCCAATGGGATTGGATAGATATTAAACAGGGTTATAGGAGAAATTGTCCTTAAATTAAGGAAAGACTTATTTATTCAAGAAGCACATAGAAGACCAATTAGACATGACCAGAACAGAAGCTCCCCATGGCACATATCACAGTAAAAGCATTAAATATACAGTACAAAGTGAGGGTACTGAAGGCTGCTAGGGAAAATAACAAGTTACATGTAAAGGAAAACCTGTCATAATTATAGCAGACATTTCAGTACAAACTATAGAAGCCAGAAAAGCATCCACCAAGTATTCCCAGTCCTCAGTGAACATGAATGCCAACCCCAAATACTTTATTCTACAAAACTCTCTACCATGGTCAAAGGGGAATGGAACATTTTTTTATGGCATGAATAGGCAGAAATAATTAATCTCCAACAAACCAGCACTGCAGACAATGCCCAAGCAATACAAAGGACTGAAGAAATAAATGAGAATGCCCAAAAGGTTACAGAAAGAAAACAAAGAAAGGTATAATAATGTAAACACAAAATAGGGCCACAAAACACAAAGAAGTGAAAATGATAGTATCTGATACACATTTGTGATATTAAATATCAGTGGTTTCAACTCAACTGTCAAAGACACAAAGTATTGGAATGGATCAAGAAAGAAGAACAAAAAAATAATTTTATTATCTTCATGAAACTCATTATCACTTTTAAGGATAGATACTATCTCAAGATGAAACTTTGGAAAAAACATATTCCAAGTAAATGGTTCTAAGAACAAAACAGGTGTTATAATTATATAATACTTGACAAAATAAACTTCAAATTAAAACTAATCAGAAGAGGTAAAGAGAGTTAATTAATTCTACTCAAAACAATCTGTCACAAAGATATTGCAAATATGAACATATATGCCCCAAACTCTGGAGCACCCAATTTCATAAAAACAGAACTACAAAACGCAGATTAATCCCAATTCAATAATGGTAGGTGACTTTAATACTTTAATACTTTAAAATCTTCTATAGACAGGTAAACTGGAGAAAGAATTAACAGAGAGACACCTGAATGATATCTGCAATAAGACTGGCTAGGATAAAGAAAACAAATGATACCAAATGCTGGAGAGGTTGTGGGGAAAGGGGAATACTCATCCACTGCTGGTGGGAATGTAAACTTGTAAAACCACCATGGAAAGCAATATGAAGACCTCTTAAGAGACTTAAGATGAGCTTACCACTTGACCTAGCCATACCACTCTTGGGTATATACCCACAAGACTCATCCTACCACAGACATACATACACAGCCATGTTCATTGCAGATCTCTTCACAATAGTGAAGACCTGAAACCAACACAAATGCCCCTCAACCAATGAGCGGATAGAGAAAATGTGGTCTATCTACACAATGGAATTCTATGCAGCAGTAAAGATGGCCTCATGAACTTTGCAGGTAAATTATGCTAAGTGAAGTAACACAGTCACAGAAAAGCAAATGACAAATGGTCTCTCTCATCTGTGGATGCTAGAAACAAGTACCAAGTGGTAAGGCCAAAAACCCCCCTCCCCCTGAGCAATATCAATGTTATATTCCCCCTTTTCTGGAAGCAACTGTGCTCTGTGGATAATCTAAATCCCTTACGTTTCTAGACTTAACCAACTTTTTCTTTTTACTTGGTTGGTATACAGGATGGAGGATAGTAAGCATATTTGAGGAGCAACATACAATTTAAAAATGGAAAACTGTGCATCCTGGAACTATGATCTGAAATGGCATTTCTGTTCAGATGCTTATTAATAATTTAGTATAGGGTGGCATAATATATATATATATCCTATATATAATATACTATATATTATAAGCCGTACAGACTCACGGGAACAACAGCCGAGGCAGAGGGTCAGGGAACCACTGAAATGGTTAAAGTTCTCACAAGGACAATAACCCTATGCTTTGAAAAAACCTTGAAAATAATCAGAAAAAGACACAGTCCGGGATACAAGGGTGCAATAAAACTCAGGTTGGTATTTGGGATTGAAAAAGACAAGATGAGTCTAGATTGGACTGGGAAACACTGTAATAAATGCACATAACTTCAATAAAATATTTAAAAAAGCAAACCCACGAGTCCCTAGCCTGGGTTGCATAATGGCTGCTGGCCCAAGCCAGAGAGCTGGGGTGCAGGTACTAGCTGGTGGGCAGGTAGGTCAGCCAGGAGCAGAGCACCCTGGGAGGTGAGGCTCAGTCCCTAGTCTGGGTTGTATCAGGCTGCTGGCCCACATCAGAGAGCTGGGGCACAGGGTACCAATGCCTGGGCTAAGCAAACAACTCCCCCCACCCCCACCAGTAAGTCCTACAACCATCCCAGAAGAACTGGCTGGCAGCAGAGGATGTAAAGTGCTCAGAAGGTGTCATCTGGGTTGTTACCCCCCCAGTTCTTGTGACATAAAGGGAAGAGTGAGCTACACTTCCCAATATATAACCACAATTGAAAGCCCAAAACCTAAGCAAGTCAAAACTCCATAAGTAAGGAGACTACAACGAAGGGACCTGAAGGAATCGGAAAGCATTCCTCCAACACGGTGAAGAGACACTAGAGATTCACACCAGCATGCCAGGGCAAAAGGTTAACGGTACATGTCAAGAGCACAATGAAAGTACAATATGGGAAAAGCTCAGATTAACTCCACACCAAACTCTAAAGAGTCTGTGGAGGACCCCTTCAATAGGACTTCTGTTAGAGCCAGCCCCAGAACACAGAAAGGACCCTAGAGGGACGACCATGAGACACTCCGGAGGAAGTGACAACACTGAAAAGAACCCATGCTGTAATGTGAAACTGGAAAACCCAATAAGCGAAAAAAAGGATCTACAAGAAAAGATTTAGAAGCTCTGAAAGGACATGGAAAATTACTAAAGAACACATGGAGACATTGAAAAGGAAATTGAACACTCATCCAATTAAAAAAGGAAGAATGGGAAAAAAGCCTCAGAAGCAGAATGGGGAAAGCAAAAAAAAAAAATAATAATTATAATAAATATTTTTAAACTAAAAAGCTCAAGAAAGATTATGAAAATTTAAAAATACAACCCGCGTGGAACACCCAGGAAATGTGGGACATGATGAAAAGATCAACCCTCTACGTATCGGGATAGAGGAAGGAGACGAAACCCAAGAGAATGGTATTGCTTAGATTATTCCAACCGAACTAATAGATGAAAAATTTCCCCAAATCTAAAAGGAGACCCAAAACCCACACAAACCAAGAAGCACATCGGACCACCCCAAGACGGACCAGACCGAAGAACTCCCTCACCCATAAAGTTAAAATCGTTAGCTATGCCCAAAACAAAGACAAAAATTACTGAAGACCACAAAAGGAAAACCACAAATTACTTATAAGGGAAACTATCAGAATTTACACTGACTTTTTCATCGCAAAACTCTGAACGCAAGAAGAACGTGTTTGAGCACCGCCATTCACAGTGCTAAAAGGACTATGAATGCCAGCCCAGGTTACTATACCCAGCAAAAAGGTTTCAATCAAGTTGAAGGAAAGAAAAGAAAACCAATTTTCCATTGTTGTAACACAGATGGAAAAGAAATCTTATGTGTCTGGAAAACCAAACGTTCAGAGTCTACTTGAAGCAATTCAAAGGACAGAAGAGGGAAACAACTACCCCCGGACACCTTGAAAGTGAAATTATTAAAGCAGAACTGCAGAAGTGGAAACCTAGACTAAAACCGCAAATGGTAATAAGGTGAAAGGAAGCAACATATATCTCTCGATTATAATCTTAAATATTAATGGACCTAGACTAAACTCCCAATCAAAAGGCATAGACTGGAGGAGTGGATTAGGAAACCGAATCCATCAATATGCTGTCTCAAGGAAAAAACCTATCTCACCCTCAGGGTAGGCCCGCAACTTAAAATGAAAAGATAGAAAAAAAATATTCCACGCAAATGGTACCAAAACGAAAGAGTTGCTGTTTTAATATCAGACCAAAATAGATTTCAACGTAGAATTCAATTAAGGAAAAGACCAAACATGGCCATTACATCCTTATCAAAGGGAAATTTAATCAAGACTCACAATCATGAATAATATGCACCAAAACTCTAGTGCACTGACCTTTATAAATACCACTCTACAGGACCTCAAGGCACTGATTAATCCCAGCACACTATTAGTAGGCGACTTCAGTACCCAACTCAGTCCTGTGGACAATTCAACTGGGCAAAGAATAAACAGAGAGACATCTAAACTGCATAAATACATTACAGTAAATGGACCTCACAAACATATAACAAATATTCCACCCAAACACAGAGAATATACTTTCTATCCAGAACCTCATGGAACATTATGCAAAATTAATTGGCCACATACTTGAACACAGAACAAAAACTTGACACATACAAAAAAAAAATTGAAATTAATGTTACATTGCATTTCTATCAGACCATAGTGCAAAAAGCTCAATATCAACACCAGGACAAGGCCCCGCTACCTCCAGGAACTTACATTGGCAATAAATAACCACTCCTGAATAATGAATGGGTCATAGAAGAAATAAATAGAGAGAGGATAACGGGCATTCCTGGAACTCTAAAACGACAATGGACAGTACAAAACACAACAAAACACCTATGGAAACACTTAAAAACAAGTTATTAGCGGGAAGTTTCTGTCCCTGGGTGCCCACGTTTTAAAAAAATAGAAAGAAACACCAAAATAAAGGAGCTAACACTATAGCTAAAAATACTTGAAAGAAAACAGCAAATGAACCTCAACCACAAACACCAGGAAGAAAATAACAACACAATAGAGCAGAAAACCAATGAACTAGAAAAACAAAGAAGGACAATAAAAAAAATCAACGCCTCAAAAGTGGTTCTTTGAGGAGAGAGAATAAACAGATAGACAGACCCCTTAGCCCAGTTAACCAAAAGAGAAAAGAACAACTCCAAAACATAGAAGTTGTGAGAAAGGGAAATATCACCCACGACCAATGAAAAAGATCCGACAAGCATACAGGGCAGTACTTCAAACAACCGTTTTACTATACCTAAATTTGAAAACCTAAGAAAAAAAACCTAAGAGAAATGAATATCTGCAATCCAGGGAATCAACAAAGCTTAACCAAAGAAGAGACTAACAGTTAAAAAGACCATAACATTATGGGACAAAATAGAAAATGTAATGAGGGACCTCCCAACTAAAAAAAACCCAGGACTAGATAGTTTCACAGCAGACTTCATATATAAAAATATTTTAAAGCGGAGGAAATTACCACCATGATTACTCAAATTGTTCAGACAAGATACAAAGCAGAGGGAAGAGCTCTCAATTCCTTCTATGAAGCCAAGCATCACTCTAATACCAAACCAGGCCCGGCTGCAACCCCATAAAAAAAAAAAAAAAAAAAAAAAAAAAAAAAGAACTACAGATCCATCTCATTAATGAACTCAGATGCAAAAATTCTCAACAAAATTAATGAAATAAAAAACAATACCAAAAAAATCAGTGATTCCAATTGCTGTTTTTTTAAAGGTTAAATAACATATAGAACCTTACCCCAGTTGACTAAAAGAAAGAGCAAATCAAATCAACAAAATCAGAGATAAAAGGAGAAAGATCACAACATACCACAGAAAAATACAGAGCATTGTAAGGGAATATTTTAAAAATAGATATACAAATATGAAAATCTAAAAGAAATGGATGAATTTCTAAAATCATGCACATGACCAAAATTAAACCAAGAAGAGACCAAGAACATAAACAGACCTTTAACAGACAAAGACATTGAAAGAGCAATATAAAATCTCCAGACTGAAAAAAAGTCCAGTCCCAAATGGATTTATGGAAGAATTTTACCAGATGTTCAAAGAAGATCTACAATAAATATTGCTTTAATTATTCACAAGGATAAAACAGAGAAAGAACTTTCAAACTAGTTCTTTGAAGCCAATATCACTCTAATATCTAAAACAGGTAAAGACACAACAAAAAAGGCCCATATATTTTATGAACATAGATGTAAGTATACAAAACACATACAAAATATATATTGAAAAAAATACTTACTACCATGAGCAAGTCAGCTTGAATCCACAGATGCAGAGATGGTTCAATATAAATGTCAATGAATATCATAAAACATATTAATGGACATAAAGACAAAAACTACATGGTCATGTCAATAGATACAGAAAAGTCCTTTGATAAAAATCCAACACACATTCACGTAAAAAGTCATGGAAGGAATTGAATTGGTCTGGTGAAACGGACCTCAAAATAATTAAAGCTATATACAACAAACCCATAGCCAACATCATTCTAAATGGATAAAAACTATAATCATTCCCATTAAAATCAGAAACACGTCAGGGATGTCCACTCTCTACACTCCTTTTCTTTTCTTTTCTTTTCTTTTCTTTTCTTTTCTTTTCTTTTTTTACACTCTGTTTCAACATAGTATTTGAAACACTTGCAAGAGGAATAAAACAAGAGAAGGAAATTGAATGAATAATCATTGAAAGAGGACAAATTATCTCTATTCACAGATATATTGTACAAAAGACATCCCAAATATTCCACTAAAATATTTTAGATGTGATTAATACTTTCAGTAAAATGTCAGGTTTCAAAATCAATGTATAAAAATCAGTACCCTTTCTATATACCAATAGCAATCAGAAAAAAAGCATTAAAGGAAATCCTTCCATTCATAATCACCTCCAAATAATAATATATTTAGGAATAAATCTACCCAAAACATTAAAGCTCTCTTCAATGAAAATTTTCAATCCATCAGAAACAGATAAAGAAAGACACTAAAATATGGAATGATTTACTACATGGTACTTATGTGGAGGTTGGTGCCTACCTGACACAATAAGCATGGCTTGAGACCCCAGAAGACACTAAAAAATGGAATGATTTACTACATGGTACTTATGTGGGGGTTGGTGCCTACCTGACACAATAAGCATGGCTTGAGACCTCCAACACAGTCTCCTGGGTATCTTCTTCTGGCATATTCTCCACCACTGAGAGGACATGATTTGCTTAATCGTTCCCTGCCCAGCTCAACCTGGATGAGGCCGGTGCTCAATGGTCTGAATATGGTCATGGGAAGAATGAGTGAAGGAACAGAAGCCCTGCATATGATGCTCATGGATTAGCAGAATCATGAAAAGGGCCATCTTACCAAATGGAATCTATAGATAAAATGTAATTCCTATCAAAATACCCAGGACAATCTTCACAAAGCTAGAAAAAAATCATCCAGAAATTTAGAAGGAATCACAAAAATCCTGGAGAGCCAAATCAATCTTGACCAAGAAGAACAACATAAGGGGTGTGGGGGGATTACAATACAATATCTCAAATTATTTTATGTACCTATATTCAAAAAACTGCATGGTAATGAAACATAAATACACATGTAGATCAATAAAATAGAAGTCCCAAACATGAGGACATGCAATTTCAGCCATGTGGTATTTGGAAAATATGCCAAGAACACGCAATGGAAGAAACACACATCTTCAAAATATAGTGCTGGTAAAACTTTATCTCCACATGTAGAACAATGAAATTGCACCCTTATCTTTCACCCTGCACAAAAGTCAACTGTAAATGGAAAAAAAACCTCAACATGAAACCTGAAATTCCTAGAAACTATCAGCAGTGCCCTCTAACATGTAAGCATAAGAAAGTACTTTCTAAATTGGATATCATCTGCTCAGGCATTAAGGTCAATAATTAGTAAGTGTAACCTCATAATACTACAATGTTTCTGTAGAGAAGCTCTCACTGAGTGGGGGGAAATTTTTACCAGAAACACATCTGACAGAAAATTAATATCAAGAATACACAAAGAATTCATCAAAGAAACAAGAAAATAAATGATCTAATAAAAATGAGATAAAAACCTGAACAGAGATTTATCAAATGAAGAAATAAAAATGACTAAGAAATACCTTAAAAAGTGCTCAAGAGTCTTAGTAAACAGACTAATGCAGATAAACCCATTTTAATATTCTATCTTACCCAACTCAGAATGGCTAAGGTCAAGAGAATGAATGACTCCAAATGCTGGTGAGGATGTAGAGAAAGGGGAACACTCATTCACTGCTGGTAGGAATGCAAATTCCTGCAGCCTATATTGAATGCAGTGTGGAGAACTCTCAAAAAAACTCTAACTGAACTGTACATCTGTGTTTGTCGCTGCTCTATTAACAATACAAGAAATTGAACGAACTAAATTCCCTCCATTGATAAAATGATAATGAATATGTGATGCATTTACACAATGTAGTTCTATTCAGCATTAAGAAAAGTTGAAATGATGCAATTTGCAGGTAAATGGATGGAACTATGGGGGCTTTTACTTAAGTGAAGTATCACAAAAGCAGAAGAGCAAGGTACGTATGTTTCTTTTTTTCTCTTTTGCAGCTTTTAACACCAATCCTTATATGTCAGTCTATATCCTGATGTAACAGGAAGAGCAATGAAAATGGCCAGGATATGTGTAGGTAAAGGAAAGAAAGAACTTAAAAGAGGGCAGTTACAGCCTTCTGAGTGCTTTGCAGACTGTTGTATAAGGAAGCTTCACTGCTGAGGATTGAGGGATGCATTATTTCTCTCCCTACCCAGTGTTTCCTTATGTTCCATGAGCCTTAAGTATAGAGGTTCAAATGTAGAGATGTGTCACCCAGGATTATATTATCTCTCAGACATATATTCTCTATCTCTGATCAGTTGTAAAATTATCCAGTACCCTTGGTCTGTGGCAAAATTTAGCTCCCTTGATAAGTGGTGCATGGTGTGCTTGTCTGTAAATACAAGGATCCATGTTTTCCTTATGGTAAAAATTGTCTACAGATATGGCAGAGCGAGGGTGTTCTCTAGAATCTACAGTCTCGGAGTTTACAGGACCACCCATCACTTCACTCCCACTGAGACAGCTTTAAGTCAAATTAGGTTAGTGTTGATTACCCCAGATAATAATAGTAGACTGCTACACCAATAGGGGTAGCTTGCAGTATCAGATGTTATGGTTATTAAGCTTTAGGGCTACTTGGGCCATTGATTGATCTCCCTTACAAATTTCCATGTTATCATATAGGTTTATGAGAAGTAATTTACAGGTAGGATTACAGGTCAGATCCTACTCCATTGTTCCAGTCCTGCAACAGAAGTATGTCCTGTCTTCAGAAGTAGAGGCTTATCTCTTAGTTCTTGGAGATAACTTAGAGATCTGGCAATAACATGTATTAGTTTGGGAATCTCCTTGACTACTCTCACCTACCATTCAAATAGAGGTATCTTCTATCTGGTACTGTGTTCCTTGCCAAACAGCCCCCAGTTATAATATATGTTAATATATATTAATATTATATATATTATTAATTATTAATATATATAATATTAATAATATATATAATATTAATATTATACATTATATAATATTAATATATATTATGTATATTATATATATTAGTGTTTAGAAATTGTATGTACACTTCTCATGATGTTATGGGGGCATCACAGTTTCTTTTGGGTTCCCTAGCTGCCCAAGTTGTGCTCATCTCTACTCTTCTCAATCCATCCAACCTCATTACTCCCTCTCCAGTCACAGCACCCCCATTTTTCCCACCCTCCCCCCAATAACAATGGCTCCCACCATTTTGCCTCTCCTGACTATTTGTAGCTACATG
This sequence comes from Rhizomys pruinosus, assembly GCA_009823505.1. Classification (NCBI taxonomy): domain Eukaryota; kingdom Metazoa; phylum Chordata; class Mammalia; order Rodentia; family Spalacidae; genus Rhizomys; species Rhizomys pruinosus. The sequence goes on along the minus strand of VZQC01000716.1, from coordinate 70,760 downwards.
ATATTACAAATAAAATATGCAAAAAATTCTACTGAAAACCTAAAAGTGATTTAAACTTCCAATATAATGGCAAGACAAAAATCAACTTAAAAAAATCAGCATCCCAAGGGCTGGAGGGATAGCATGGCAATTAAAGGCTGAGGCTAAGAACCGAAAAAAAAATCAGCATTCTTTCTATATATAAATAACACAAGCTGAGAAAGGGATCATGCGAACATTCCCATTTACAACATCTGCAAAAATTATCTAGAAATAGGCATAACCAAGAACCTGTGATACTTCTAAAATGAAATTTTAAATCTACAAAGAGATTTACAAACACGTGAGAAAATGTAAAGACTCCCCCATGGCCAGGAATGACAGAATTAATGCTGTAAAAATGACCATACTACTGAAGATAATTTACAGATTCAATACAATCTCAATCAAATTCTCATGAAATTGTTTACATAATGGAAAAAAAAAACACACCTAAAATTTCATGTGAGAATAAAAACACCAGATAGAGCAATTATGAGCAAAAAGTATAATCCTGGAGGGATTACCATACCAGATTTGAATTCTAGAGCAAGAGTACAACATTACAGAGCTATACTACAAATACACAAATATATATGCAAACAAAAAGAAAAAAAACTGGTCATGGCATAAAAATGAGCATAGAGATCAATGGAAAAAACAGAAGACAGAAACTTGAGTGCAAGTAATTACAACCATCTGATGTTTGACAGAGATGTAAAATAAACCTCTCCCTCAGGCTGCAGAGCAGGACGACTTGCATGGATCATTGCAACAACCTCCTTTAGGAAGATAGGCATCCTAGACCCCTGAATGAAGGACAGGCAGTGATCCCCTTCAATATGTGTCATAGGCACTGCCAGGCATGTGTGAACAACTTCACTTGAATTGTGTGACTATAGGTAGCAATGAAGCCCCAGAGCCCTTGTCTGAGCCCAGAACTTCTTCCACACAGCGACTGAAACCATATAAGTGCAGTTCTTGCCCTCTTGTAGTATACCCAGACCTCTCTCCCCATGCCATATGGCATGTCCAAGGGTCTTTCCTCTCCATACCTTGAGCCACTGAAGACATCATGGTGTTCAGAGCCAATGAGGGGCCCTGAGACTTCGACCCCTATTGGAGACATCCATACACCCTACACATAACAAACTCCAACCTTGAATCGGTGTGACATCCTTCCCCCACATCCCAGGTAGCCCTTCTTACTCCCACTATGAGATCGTACCAACCAAGTATAACCTGTATAACCCTGTGAGCCTTCCACAGAGTTCTGAAAATTGGTAGGGAAAACCTACAAAATCTACAAACTAGTTTGTTCCTTGTGAGCTCTTCTGCAGTCAGATGTAACTCTATACTTCTGTGAGAGGTGTGGCTCTTCCCTGGGAAAATGGCTCCTTTAGCAGATGCCAACTGGCCACAGAAATATCCACTCCAAAGCTAAATCTGAGTGGCTAGCTGCCCCTGGGGGCGGGGGAGGGAGAGGTGGATGTCCTCCTCTTTATGGCTGCTTGTCTCTAAATATCTTCACCAGTCATGGAGCTGCTGACCCCAGGACTGAAATTTCAGACTAGTGGCTGATTGCCTATTGTATTAGTCACTTTTCTGTTGCTGTGATAAAACCATCATGATGAAAGGAACTTATAAAAGGAAGAGTTTATTTGAGCTTACAATTGACGGTTCCAGGGAATCAGAGTCCATTGTGGCAGGAGGCATGGTGGCCAGGGCTGGAGCAGCAAGCTGAGGTTCTCATCTCTCAATGAGCACAGGAAGCAGAGAGAGAGACTGGAGGCTGCGAGGCTTGTTAAACTCACTAAGCCTGCCCCCAATTATGTACTTCCTTCAGCATGACCACACCTTCTAAGACCTCCAAGAACAGTGCCACCAACTGGAGACAAAATGTCTGAATACTTAAAGACTATGGGGACATTCTCATTCAAACCAACACACTTATCTCTACTCTTCTTGCTAGCATACACACCACTCAAAGCCTGATGAGTTTGCACTTACACACATGTGGAAAAATGCATTGGGAATTCTGTTGACTGTAAAGATAATGAAGAATTTGGTTTATTGTATGCAGTACATCACTTATATAGACAAAATGATATAATCTTTCAGCAGCCAATCCCACACCCCCTGCATGCATAACAACCCCTGTATACATCATGCACTGTAGCTCCACCCTGCATCTCCTGCTGTATCATGAGTTGCCACTCTCCCTCTCCCCCTGCTTCATGTACTGCTCTCACCTATGTGGCAGGGTCAAGTATGGATGTGCATGTGGGCAATTAAGACACTGCCTGAGGCCACAAGTGGCCTGAATTCGCCTACAGTTCCAGGGTATTAAAGCATACCTATCCCTATCTGTGTGCATAACATGTCTGATACCCCATCACACATCGACACAGAGCTGCCCTAATAGAGGGCACAAAGCACAATTCATGTGAAACATATGCAATTTGAGATAATACCAAAGATCGAAACACAGAATTAGCAAAGGTGAGACCAGATATTCATACAGAGAAACATCAAAAACAACCTGACTCTACATTCCTAAATCTCATCACAGAAACAGAACAGTGTGCATAAGACAATATATATAAATGTATAAATTAATGAGTATAAATTGAAAGCTGTGAGGGAAAAAGAAAAGTCACATAGGAAGGCAGTCCCATAAGACTAACAGCTGGCTTGTTAGTGGAAACTATAAAAGATAGGAGTGAACCCATATCCTACAAGTCACAAAAGAGCACAGTTGCATGTATCAGATCCCATGCAAGGGCCATGCAACTACTACCTCTCAACACTTCTATTGTGGTTCTATTTGTCTCTACTGCTCTTAGATGACAGTTGTATTGTGCTGTACAGGGCTGCTCACTAATTCAGACAGATAATTTCTTCCTGAGCACAGCTGTGATCACTTGCAAGAGGTCTTCATAGCTGGGCTTGTTGAGTCTTCATACCCCTGCAAAACAGGAGGGAAAGAGAAAGTCACAAGATCCCCAACCAAGCACCCAGCTAAGCCTTCCAATCCATGCTGTGCAATTTAGCCTTACTTATGTGTGGCCTAGGGGAAGTGTCAGAAGACCAAGATATCTTGCTATTTTATGGTGCTCTGGGGAAGTAATCATCCATGCTTGGATAAAGGCTTTCTGGTGTGGCCTTGTGGTCACCACTACCACACCTGTGAGGAAACCTTCACCCATTTTTATATATAAGCCTGATAAACTCATTGGTTTTCCAGAATGAACTTTGTGGAATTGTACCACTTTGGAACCAAGGATGAGAGACCAGAAATTATTTCTATTTCTCCCTCCACAGAAGGAATTTTAGCAATACATGTTTGAGTTGATAGGGTATGAAAAAAAACAAGGATATATTCAGGAAGTGTAATGGTGGCAGTCCTTTAAGGAGAACAACTGAAGTTAAACTATAGTGGGGAGAGGAGTATTGGCAAAGAACATTTTGCATAGTGGGCTGTCCCATGGGATGGTGGTGTAGTAGCAGTGGCAGGAGCAATACAGTGGATGGTGATCTATGTAACTACAGTGAGCAAGCCTAGGCATACAGTGTCAGTAGGGAAAATCCCAGGATGGCAGTCTTCAAGGTGATATGGAGTGGTATACCTCCTTGATGAGTGGGATCCACCATGGAAGTATGGGGTTGTTTTGAGAACAGCAAAGTCTAGAAAAGGCATTACAAACACCAGGAGGAGCACATCAGGGGGGAGAGGTAGCAGCAAACAGCTGCGGAGGTACCCTGGCTCCTGCTATGTGTAATAAGTGATCTGTGTAAGTCAGGACAGCAGCCTAGAGGAAGACTGAATGTAGCAGATAAATTGGCTAAAAGAAAAGAAGAAAAGGGACTGTCTGCCTGCCATATTCTATGACAAGAGGGCCAAGAAAGTAAGAAGACCCAGATTAGATCCTAAATACAAAGATCGTCCTGGAACCCCAAAACCTGGACTCTCTGGAAGAAGTCAGGTGAAGGAAGAGAGCAAAGTGGAGGGTCTGACCTTCAATAGAGAAAAAGAGAAAAATGATGCTCCAGCATGCGGATGGGATACTTTAACAACGGGCCGTTTCAAGAAACCATGTGAATCAATCCATGGTCGTCAAAGAAGCTTCTGCAATGGAGCTGCTAGAACTAGAGAAAAACTTTAAACAACCAATAAAAGAGTCTTTCAGAACCTGGCCTGAGAGGGAGTGCAATGTGCAGAGGAAAAATGGGATCAGTTTGAGTGTTGTGGAGTCAGAGGAAACTAGCAGTATAACCAGCCATCCCTCCTGAGACACACGCTGCGTAACCTCAGGCAGTACAAGGGGAATCAGACCCTGATGTCACTTGGACAAGCCGTTAGAGATATTTGTTTACATCACCAGTAGAGGTTCTCCTGAATATCAGGGGCTGGAGCACAATAGAGAACGGATAGGAATTACTTAGGGAACTAGGAAGGAAGAAAGCAATGAATAATGGCCAGTTCATTGGGTTGGATAAAACTACGGTCACCAGAGATTTAAAGAACTTGATTCCCATAGGGACCCTGAGATTGGTATGGGGCTGTAATGCCGTTGCTGAGTCCCTTAGTGGGGCAGCATCTTTAGGAAATAGAAAAGGCTTTGGTATATCTCATGTAAAATATGTCTCTAAACATGGTAGGACAATAACTTAGAAGAGATAAGAAAAAAAAAAAAAAAGGAAGGCAGAGAAAGAGGTTTGTTTGGGTTATTCAAAGGCAAATTTATCAAGATTTGTTTTTAAAAGAAAAGGTTTGCTCTCAGCCCTGGCTGTGGGGTTTTCTGTTTCTCTGGAAACATCCTTTGTATTTGTCTACTCTGTACTTATAGTTCTGGCTCTGTTGGATTTAGCATGAGTGTCAGCTTGATTATAACAGAGGTGGAAGTCTGGGGAATGTTTCTATAGCTTGCTTTGCTTCCAAAGCTCCTTTTTCAACTCTGACTTCATTTATCTTCATTTTACTTCAGACACATCAGCGAGGCACTGGCTTCAAAGGCAGGTGAAAGAACGTGATCTCTCTATAGCTTGAGTTGGAAGTTTCTGTATTATTTCTCCAAAATACTTGTACTAAATAATTGTTAGTTTCAAATATTGTATAAAATTGTAAATTGTGTGTTTTGAAATATATGTTTTCACCAAAATTAAAAAAAAAAAAAAAAAGAAAAGGTTTAGAAGGCTAATTATAAATGGATCAGTTAAGGGGGCTGTAGAGATGGCCTAGCAGTTAAGAGCACCAACTGCTCTTGCAGAGGACTGGGGTTCAATCCCCAGCACCCACATGGCGGCTGAGAACCGACTTTAACTCCAGTTCCAGGAGAATCAGACACCCTCTTCTGACCTCTGCGGCATTAAACAACACGGGCGCACCGACCTACATGCAGACACTACACATACACAGACACATACAAGAATAATTAAAAAAAAAAATGGATCAGTTAAGGGGCTGGAGAGATGGCTAAGTGGTTAAGAGAGCCTACTGCTCTTGCAGAAGACCGGGGTTCGATCCCCAGCACCCACTTGGAGGCTGAGAACTGTCTTTAACTCCAGTTCCAGGGGAATCAGACACCCTCTTCTGACCTCTGCGGCATTGCATGACAGAGGTGCACCAACCTACATGGAGACAGTACACTCCCACACATTAAATAATAATAATAATTAAAAAATAAATAAATGGATCACTTAAAAATGTTCCTTTCAAGAATGAGAAATGTTCAAATATTCATGATTTTATGTGGTATTCTGGAGGTAATGTAATGGGCAATAAAATTAGAGACATAGATGTAAGAGTATTGCTAATGTTAAGAATGTTATTTTAGGGAGGATCTTTACTTTGTAAAGGAAGTAAAATAATGGGAACTGCTGCCTTATTATCTTTCTAGGCTTGACTTAAACTTCTGTGGAAGTAGTTATCACTGAATGTTCCAGGAAACCTTGCTTTCCTTTTCCATCATGGATAAGCGTCTGGAAATGCCATGACACCTAAGAGGTCAGGACTGTCATTGTCTCTGAGATTAGGAAACAGCTATGCAGAGAAATGCCACAAGAGCTAAGATCCAGCAGCTTGTAGAATATTGGACCAGGATTTGGATTACTGCTGAGTCAACAGTTTATATTTCTAGTGCCTGAATAGCACTGTGTGGATTAAGTTACTCTCTTTCTTTCCAAGTCTTATTTTTAATCTATCACTGCAACTATTTAAAGCTGCATTTTAATGTTTGTTCCCCTCTTCCTCAATGGGAAGTATTTGCTTTGTTAATCAAAAATTTTTTTGTCCTTAATACAAAGAAATAACCTATTTTTTCAAAAAGCTTTCGCTAAAGACACTTTAGTATGAACTTACCAAAACTACAACATTTAAATTAAAGATGACAGACATTTCCAAAATACGTGGCTTTGTAAGAATTGCTCTTATAAAATTATCCTTTAAAAATAGTTTAATGGGGCTGGAGAGATGGCCTAGCGGTTAAGAGCGCCGACCGCTCTTACAGAGGACCCGGGTTCGATCCCCAGCACCCACATGGCGGCTGAGAACCGTCTGAAACTCCAATTCCAGGAGAACTCCAGTTCCAGGGGAATCCGAGACCGTCTTCTGACCTCCGCGGCATTGCACGACACGGGTGCACAAACTTGCATGCAGACAGTACATTCATACACATACAGAAATAAATAAAATTAATAAAAAAAATAGTTTAATAGCTAGGCCTAGTGGTACACACCTTTTTAAATTTTTTTTATTGTTATTAAACTTTTTCCATAGATCTTACATCATTGTTCAGTCAAATTTAGAATCACTTCCTTTTCCATGTCCCCCACCCCACCTAAGTCCCTGCACTCTACCATACATGTCTTATATCTTTTTCTGAGTCTTTCCAGAGTTTTATTCATTTCTTTTGTTGTTGTTCTAGAGAGAACTTGTATTGCATATATATATAATTAGTAGTATTATGGAATATGTATAGTACTATTATACATTGATATATATATACCATCCAATACATATATACCCATATGATCACCTGAATCAGAAGTTTTTTTTTTTTTGTTGTTCTTTTTTTGCTAAAAGATGTCAGGTTTTCCTTAAGGAATGATTCAGAGGTTCTTGCCTTAGCAAGCCCACATCCATCAATCTTGGCCCTTGGTGTTTCGCACTGGGGTTGTTTCCCTCCCATGGTCCCCTCCACAGAAGGTCCAGTTAGCACGCATCCTGTCTTGATCCCCCTGCATTGGCCTCCATGATACAGCCTGGGGGGACCAAAAATGGCAGTCTATACACTGACAAGGCTGAATCCCTTAGCTGCTTTAAGGTCCACAAGCTGGGTATCTCAGTAGTCGCCCATCTGCCATTGAAGGTTTGGAAGGATCTTGGGGAGACTGAGTCTTAGTAGCCATATGTAGGGTTAAAAGCCTGTGGGTTTGGGCACAACAGCCTGCAGATCTAGGTTTTGCATGAAGGGAGTGCCTGTACTGTATGGTTTCACTTATAGCTAATTGAAAAAAAAAAAAAAAACAGAGAAAGATGCAAGACAGGTACGGCAGAATGCATGATGTGGGATGGGGTAGGGGTGGGGGGGAAGGGAAAGGGAAATATGCCTGATCTGAATTGGAAAATGATGTACGAAATGCACAAAGCATCAATAAAAATTAAATAATAAAAAAAAAAGCTCTGTCTCAGGGCTTCGATCAGTGGCAAAAGCAGTGGCAGCCACAGAGTTAATGCACTTGCCAGTAAGAACTGAAGACAGGCCAAACAACAGTGCTTTCTCTTTTTTTTCTTTTTGTCTTTTTACTATGATCTCAAGTTTTATATCTAAAGTACAATTTCCCTGGTCTTACTGATTATTTCTGGTTTTACTTTCTTTTTGTATGCATAAGGCTACACGGATAGCCCAGATTAACCAAGGTTTTTGTTTTCTTGAGGTTAGTTGAGGATCTGGTCTGGTCCTTAGGGGTCTATCAGGGTTCTTTTGGGGGGGGGAGAAAGGTGGGAGCCCCTGGCTCCTTTCAGTTTTTCTTAACCAGTTCCACCCACTCGAGGACAGAATCAGATCTTGGTAGACCAGGTTTCCTTTTCTTAAGCATGAGCAGACTTTCCTCTTTGTACTCTGGACACTGGCTGAAGTCCCATTTAGTGGATCTCCAAGACCTCCCTGAACAGAAAGATTGGTGACCCACATTTGCAGGACATATCAAGAGATGCCCCCATGCATAGTCCCCTAAGACTTGGTTGACCTCTAAAGGCAAAGAACAAAGTTATCCTTTAGGAGACTCAGCCAAATTGGTATGGTCATTAAACACCTGGAGAGGTTAAGTTACACCAGCCTGATACATTGCACCTATATTAAAATTGTATCTTTTGAAAGCAACCTGTATGTTATTTCCATACCATATTTCTTGATTCACATTTTTTCATTTAAATTTTATCTTACTCCAAAAAAAATGTATAGATATCATATACCAAAAATCCAAGGTCTGAAAATAAATGGTAGATTAGTTCTACAACCTGTCTAGGGATTCACAATATAAGAGCACAGTTGTTTTCAGATCATGAGTGCTGCTATAACATTAATCTTGCTCAGTTTGCCTTACAACTTGGAACTTGGTGCTAGCATCCACACATGAGGGATACCACTCATTGTTTGTTTTTTCTGGGACTGTGTTTCTTCACTTAGCATAAAATCTTCTAATTCCATACTTTTACCTGGAAAGTTCATAATGTTATCTTTCTTTACTGCTGCATAGAACATCGTTGTATAGAAGTATATGGAAAACAAAAGACCACAAATAGCCAAAGCAACCCTGAGTGAAAAGAGCAATACGTTAGGGATTTCTATACCAGACTTCAAAATATAATACAGGGCTATATTCATAAAAACCTATAGACCAATGGAACAAAACTGAAGATCCAAACTTGGGCACATACAATTTCAGCCACCTCATATTTGACAAGGGGTCCAAAAAGGCTCAGTGGAGGAAAGACAGCATCTTCAGAAAGTGGTGTTGGCAAAACTGGATCACCACTTGTAGAAGAATGAAATTAAACCCTACCTCTCACCCTGTACAAAAATCAACTCCAAATGGATCAGAGACCTCAATGTGAAACCCAAAACTCTGAAGGTGATAGAAGAAAAAGTTAGCAGTGACTTAAAAGACACAGGCATAGGAAAAGACTTTCTAAATCATACAGCAGCTGCACAGGAAATAAGGTCAACAATTGACAAGTGGGACCTTATTAAACTCAAAATTTTCTGTATAGCAAAAGAAACAATCAGGCAAGTGAAGAGAAAGCCCACAGAGAAGGAGGAAACCTTCACTGCTGATGCATCTGACAGAGCATTAACCTCCAGAATATATAAACTACTCAAAAACAAAGAAGAAAACAAATGACTCATTCAAAAGATGGAGTAAAGAGCTGAAGAGAGACTTCACAAGGAGGAAATAGAGATGGCTGAGAAACATCTTAAAAGTTGTTCAACGTCGCTAATAATTAAGGAAATGCAAATGAAAACCACTTGAAGATAACATCTCACTCACATAAGACTGGCTAGGATCAAGAAAACAAATGATACCAAGTGCTGGAGAGGTTGTGGGGAAAGGGGAACACTCATCCACTGCTGGTGGGAATGCAAACTTGTACAACCACTATGGAAAGCAGTGTGGAGAACCCTTAAAAGATTCAAAATGAGCCTACCACCTGACCCAGCCATACCACTTCTGGGTCTATATCCACCAGACTCTTCCTACCACAGAGATACATGTACAGCCACGTTTATTGCAACTCTCTTCACAATAGGGAAGAGCTGGAACCAACCCAAGTGCCCTTCAACTGATGAGTGGATAGAGAAAAAGTTGGTACATACCTTTAATCCCAACACTCAGGAGGCAGAAGCAGGCAGATCTCTGTTATTTCAAGGCCAGCCTGGTCCACATAGTGAGCTCCAGACCAGCTGAGACTAAATGGAGACCCTGTTTCAAAAAGACAAAAATAAAAGTTTCATGGCACTAGAGAGATGACTGCCTCTTTTATCAATAAACATCCTTAGTAAGTCATGGAATAAATGAAACTCATATTCATGAGGCCTAACAGAAGAAATTATTTCTGAATTTAAAATTTGTTTTTGCACTTTTTAATTTAAATGGCTAGCTATTGCTTATTCATGAAAATAGTTTTATGTTATAAATAAACATCAACTTGTTAAACAGAGATCTTCACTGTCCATTAATCCAACTGTACCCCCCCACAGGAAATCTTATATATTCCTTTCTTCCATTTTGTATTTTGTGGAAAAATCTATAGTTATTATCTAAATAATAATGCTGCATTGAATCATTTATTGTCCAGTTTAACTTATGTGAGATCTGATTACAAAGGGACTGGATTAATTTTCATAACAGATTATTGAATTCCTGGGAGATGTAGTTCAGGCTAGGCCATCCATGAGTTTTTGATCATAAATAACATAATTTTAGATACACTTGGTATGGCATGTTCAAGAACAAAAATGATGCATTTTAATGAGTATTGAAGACAACACTTTGATTTTTTTGGAGAGTTTTGCTAAATGGTATATCAAAAAGCTCATTAAAAAATTGCTCAAAAGAATCCTCTCTCTTGCAGGCGATATCATTTGCTGATTTAGAAATGTAGATTCAATAAATGTCCATGACCATTCTACATTTACTTTAATATTTTCTTTGTCAAATGATTGACCATATTACATTAACACATTGGTACTGGCATCTTAATAACATAGATGTGTTTTATTAAATATCCTAGATTCTTAAGAATTTTAGTGCAGAAAACAAAGACTTTTTTTTTTCTCTGCAAATGCAGAGAGTGATTTTCTTTGCAAATGCAGAGAGTCCATGCTGATCCTGGGGCCAGTTTGATTCTAGTGCCTGGATAGAAGAAAAGCTTTTCCTTCTTGCTTCAAAGAATGATATTAACATTGATGATGGAGAGGTACACATGTCTCAGCTGCAAACCCTCTTCTCATTTCTGCTCATGATCATTTCTTAGTCTCTAGTGTTCCACTACTGATGGTCATAAAATTGAAGTCATTATTCATGTCTTCCTGCAGCCATGGCAATAGCTATTGCTTTTTACAAGAAGGTCAGTGTGCCGGCCTGGAAAATGCAATTTTTCTTTCAGCATTGAGGTTGAAAGTGGATTAGAAAAGAGCTGAGTCAATTAAATTCAACACGGATTTAATGAACTCTGACTCTACTTGAGACTTCTCATGCTAGGAACTGTAGACAACAAAAATATAAGTAAGATGCACCTTTTGCCTCAAAGCAGAATCATGCAAGAATAGAGAAGCCATAACAGAAAAGCTGCACTTTGCCATACAATTACTAAGAAGCATTTAGAGAGAAAATAGATATTTTGGTTATTAGTGAAACTAATGGACATTTTAGGTTTTCTGAGAATTAAAGGGGATAAAAATCAGCAGTGTAATGCTAGCTAAAATTAAATTAATTTAAAATATTAAGGATTGTGAAAAACAAAAGAAAGAATCACAAAATGAGAATTTGTTGAATTAACAGAAGCTTAATTCTGGAGGTGGCATCTGGGAGGCAGAGGAAATTTTGACAAGTAGTAATGAAGTCCAAGTGGCTAAATGTAACTGGGTTTTGAGATAAGGAAATCCAGAGTACACTGGGAGAATCATAAGAACTCAGTCGTGAATGGCAAGGGATGGTTTACATTCACAAGAGTCTCTCATATGGAAAGAATAACACTACACAGCTAATGTAGAAGTGTTTATTTGTGTTGTAATTGAAAGAATGTTTAGAAAAACACACTGAATGTTTAACATACATAAGTAAAAAAAGATGAATCAAAGCTTCCATTGGCCAAAAAATATGAAGGAGCTGTTTAGGTGTTAATCAACTAAAATAGCTGATATACTCTGACGATGAACTTTATACAGACACAGGTGATTGCAGTTAAGGTTCCAAATCTCCCTTTATTTTGGTTTGCACCTTAGCTTGTCCCGTCCTGAAGAGCTCATTTGAAACATCCCATGCATATCACCAGAGCACTGACTCATTACCAACCTAACAAAAAAGGAAGGAAGAGGATACAGCAATGGCTCAGGCTACAACCATGAGCCTTGCTCCCTTCTGCTGTGATAAGGAAACAGGAAAATACCCACAGGAAACTGCAGCCTGCAATAGGTGTAAAGGATTACTTTGGTTTTCTATATGTATTTATTTGTTGGTACAAGGGAATGCAACATAAAAATTCAAATAAAAAAATGGTCCAATTCATGTGCATTCCTAGACTCCAAAGCAAAATTGCAGAAAAATCTTACCTAGGGCATTTTTTGCATCCAAATGTGTTGAAAGAAATTTAGCAAAAATTGTGACTACTGTAAAGCACATAGGAAGTAGGCTTTCATCTGAAATGGTGTAATTAAATATCTAAATACATTAAGGTTAAATAAAGTGAGGTGAAAAGGATTTCAAAATGTATACTTACAACATAACTTGCAAATAATTAGAGATTGGGATGACAGAAATAGTAGAAAATAATAGAATTATAAACCAACAGAGATTCATACATTCATAATAATGAGTAGTGTAAATAATAATTACTTAGCAAATTAAAAAAGATTCAGAAAATTTGTGGGGGTGGGGGCCCCTGGCTCCTTTTGGCTTTTCATTTACCAGTCCCATCCACTCAAGGACAAAAACCAGGTCTTGCTAGACCAGGCTTCTCTTTCTGAAGCATGAGCAGACTTTCCTCTTTATAGACTGGACACTGGCAGAAGTCCCATTAGTGGGTCTCCAAGCCCTCCCTACAAAGGAAGAGTGGTGACTCACATTTGCAGAACATTTCAAGAGATACAACCATGCATAGTCCCCTGAGACTTAGTGGAGCTCTGAGTGCAAGGAACAAAGTTATCCCTTAGGTCCCTTGGCCAAATTGGTACGGGCATTAAGTATGGTCATTAAGCATTCAGAAAGGCTAAATTACACCAGCCTGATACATCATATCCAAGTAACCTCTGAGGACCAGATTCTCACCTGACCTTGAGAAAACAAAAACCTTGGTTAATCTCGGCTGTGTGACCTTAAGCATCCAAGAGGAAAGTATAACCAGAAATAAATAATCAGTAAGGCCTAAGAAATTGTACTTCAGATATAAAACTTGAGATCTTAGTAAAAAGACAAAAACGAAAAAAGAGAGAGCACTGTTGTCTGGAATATCTTCAGTTCTTACTGGCAAGTGCATCTACTCTGGGGCAGCTACTGCTTTTGTCATTCTTCAAAGACATGAGACACAGCTTTTCAACCCTAAAATATGCACTGAAGACTCATGTCTCTCCAAGAATCCTCCAAACCTTCAATGTCAGATGGGGACTATTGAGATATCCAGCTTGTGGACTGAGCAGCTACTGGGATTTCAGCCTTCTCAGAGTATAGACTTTCATTGTTGGAGTACCCAGGCTGTAACATGGAGGCCAGTACAGGAAGATCAAGATGGGATGAGGTGCTTACTGGACCCTCATTTTGGGGTGACCATGGGAAGGAAAGACCCCAGTATCGGAGCACAAGGGCAAGAATATGGTGTCTTTGGGCTTTGCATAGGAGACCTTCGAAACCACTTCATCCTTTACAAAAATGACGTCTTTTAGCGCCACAAAAAAAAAAAAAAGAAAAGAAAAGAAAAGAAGAGAAAATCCTCCAATTCAGGTGATATATATGATTATATATATAATAATATATATATATATATATCTCAACCTGGAGAGAACAACAACAAAAAAATTGGAAAAAAAGACTGAAACAGTAAAGTTCTCCCCCAAATAGTGAGCCTCTGCTTTGAAAAAAAACTCTGGAAAGACTCAGAAAAATATGCAAGACATATGGGAGAGTGAATGAACTCAGATGGGGTGGGGGTATGGAAAGGGAAATAACTCTAAATTCATTTGAGAAATGATGTAATATATATGGAAAAAGTTTAATAACAATAAAAATATTATAGTACTCTAAAAAAGATTCACAATCATAAATATACCATCTTCTGATTTTGTTAAAATAAAATTTCATATATCAATAAAATGTAACTATTTGACATATTCAAAATTTATGAGCTATAAAATATATATGAAACTTCAAACCATATTGAATTGCCTACTCAGATTATGAGTCTAACTACATGGAATTTAAAGGTATCTCCAGTTAGGGTTCTTAGAACCATATCCTCTGATCTTTCCACTCTACTCTTCTAAATCTAAGATGCTCTTATAGTATCCCAAAAAGGTGAATGTTCATAACATTAGTAAAGACTCAAACACTGCCCAAATACCAAAAGTTGTCTTCTAATCTTTTATTTTAGTTTGTATGTGAGATTTTATTTTGTTTGTGTGTTTGTTTGTTTAAGATGGGGTCTCCCTGTAGCTCCAGCTGACTTGGAAATCCTCATGTAGACCAAGCTGCTAAGTCAAATGTCATCCTTTTATGAGATATTTAATTTCGTAAGTTATATTTTAGCTGGATGTAATCAAATAAATTCATTGCTTTAAGACACAAAACAAGGAGTGTACTGTCCGCTAATATTGAATTCCCTTTTGCATTAGCTGATTTAAGTTAATTCATACTTTATTTATTTTTTATTTTTATTATTATTTATTTATATATGTACATTTTTTAATCAAATCTAGACCCATGTCCTCCCCATCCCCCCAACCCTCCAGAGCTCATGCATTCTGACAAACATGCTATTCATCTCTTTCTCAGTCTTTCTCAATATTCTCCATGGGGAAGTTGACTGTTTTTAGCAGAAGTTCACTGTTTCAGTCAGTTCTTTGATGCAGTCCTTTCTGTTGTTGTTGTTGATGCAGTCCTTTCTGTTGTTGTTTCCAAGATGCATCACTCCCAACTGCTTTGGACAAAAGCTCAAGGGGTCATGCACAGGAAATACTTACAACTGGGTAATTGGCACTAGCATCCACAGATGAGGGATACCATTCGTTGTTTGTTTTTCTGAGACTGTTACTTCACTCAGCATGATGTCCTCTAGCTCCAGCAATTTTCCTGCAAAGCTCACGATGTCGTCTTTCTTTACTGCTGCATAGAACTCCATTGTGTAGATGTACCACATTTTCTCTATCCACTCATCAGTTGAGGGGCATTTGGGTTGGTTCCAGTTCTTTGCTATTGTGAAGAGAGCTGAAATAAACATGGCCATGCATGTATCTCTGTGGTGGGGTGAGTCTTGGGGGTACATGCCTAGGAGTGGTATGGCTGTGTCAGGTGGCAAGTTCATTCCAAGTCTTCCAAGGGTTCTCCACACTGCATAGCCACTATGGAAAGTTAATTCATATTTTAACCTGGAACAAAAGACTACATATTTAAGTATTTGGATGTGGAAACTGAAGAAATAAAATAAGTGTTACATAGTTTCTTGTCATTATTTTTAAAATTAAAAAAAAAAATGCTAAGAACCTGACAATATTCAGTGTACTGTAATTGCATTTAACAGCACACAGAATTTTTTTGAAAATGAGAAACCTATAAATTGAAATTTTCTATTATCTGCAAATTGAAGATATTCAAGTTGTTATGACATACAAATCAAGTAAAATAGATAAGTGATGACAATGTATAGAAATTATATTCGTGTATATTTCTAATATTGAAAACAAATTTCAAAAGGTAAAAGATGACTTAACTGTAGTAAGATAAGAGTCCATCAAAATGTAAAGAAATTGTGAAATAAAATATACCAGAAAAAAGTGGAGACACTAGAATCTCTAATAATTAAATTGGCACCTTATAAATTATTTTAGCATTTACATGTTAGTGTCATACACAAATCTTGTTACATTGCCCTTACAAGCCTACTAATATTTCTTTCTTTCTTTTTGTGTAGCATCAATATGTATAATAATCTACAATTTGCTCCTTGTCTTTTTCCTTCTTAAATTTTTCAGTATTTTGTTTCAAGTTCTGATAATTTGTCTGAATGTTTTTACTCAAGGATCAATATTCTATAAGGCATAATGGTAAAGGTTTCAGAGTAAAAGAACAACTATTTATTTTTTTAATTATGTTAATTATGTTAAGAGAATGGGTCTGTGTGTGGGCATGGGAGAACAAGTATTAGTGGGTTTGGAGGCCAGAAGAGTTGGTTGCCCTGGAGATGGAGGTCCAGGTGATGTTGATCCACCTGATATGAATGCTGGGTAATGAACTTGGATCCTCTGGAAGAGCAATATGCACTTTTGACTACTGAGCTCTCTCTCCAGCCCCAAGAATTGCAATTCATTTAATCAACTTCCACCTGCAATCAAACTATATAAATAAGGAAGAAAATGACTTTTTTGTTTACTAATTAATATATTTCTCTAATAGAATCGTCCAGTATTTTATGATTCATTAGCAATTTTTCACATATGATTTACCTAGAAAACAGAAAAATATTGGGCAGCATGTCTATCTCATGGTCTCTATTTTTTTCTCATTTTCAGTTGGTGAATCATTAAAGTGGAGTTTCTCATCCTGCATTTTCTTTTTTTTATAAGAAAAATGTTGGTTTTTCTTCATCTTCAGCAATGACTGAAAAAAAAATTCTTTCTTTTCTTCAATGCTGTTTACCTGACCTGGAGAAGGCTTGTCTGTACATTGCTGACAACTAGCATCATCTTAGTACCTATAAATGAAAATTTTCTCAATTTGCATTTCACAAATGAAAATAAGTTCTGACATCAACTTTTTACAAAGTTATAGAACTGTTAAAGCTGAGTCAGTATTTGAACTCATTCCTCACTCTCATTATACTCAATGACCCATCTGTTGGTATACCTTCCACTTAAATCATAAAAATTAAGCAAAATGATTTTAGAGTTTGTACTTGTTTCTTCTAAAGCATATCTCACATTTAATAAGAACCCAAGAGTCAGCTGATGGAACCATTATAAATTAAATTACAGAGCACTGAAATATTGAAAAAGAAGCACTTGGAGTTGTTGAAGTGGCACATAGAATATGATTTCCAGTGATAGGGTGTCAGTTCGCTGGGAGTGCAGGCTTTTTGTTTTATAAGTGTTGAATTGTCACTGAGTTTCTTAAAAGCCAAATTAAAATAAAATGTAAGATAATGGGCTGTAGTTTGAGTATAGGGCATAGGGGAATTGGATATACATTAAATGTCTTTTTTTTTTTTTATTTTTTTTTTAATTTTTATGTGTATGAATGTATCGTCTGCATGCAGGTCTGCGCACCCGTGTCGTGCGATGCCACGGAGGTCAGAAGAGGGTCTCAATTCCCCTGGGACTGGAGTTCTCCTGGAACTGGAGTCACAGACGGTTCTCAGCCGTCATGTGGGTGCTGGGAATCGAACCTGGGTCCTCTGTAAGAGCCGTCGGCGCTCTCAACCGCTAGGCCATCCCTCCAGCCCCCACATTAAATGTCTTACAAACAGTGAAAACAAAACTATGTAGAGAATGCTACTTAAGCAAAATTTAAGTAGCAGAAATAAATTATACTCAAAATGAATGACGTTTGAAGTACAATAGCAACTTCCAGACTTACCAGTATGATCCTGCAACAGGAGGAACTTACTCCTGGTTCACAAATTAACTGTTAGCTATATGCCACGACTGTAGATCTTCTATAGCCTACTGAATATTGTATTTGCGCCTTATATTATAAGTTCAGAGATTGACTGAAGAAAACAAGAAAAAATAAAGTTTTTGTTCAACGATCATTTTTATTGAATTTACTACATATAAACTTTTATTAAAATATGTGTGGTTATAATACACTTTCAGAATTACTGCTGAATACAATAATTTAATTTCGTTGTTTAGAAAGAACTTCTAAACACATGTTTTATAGGAATATTTTTTTCAAATTATTTCCAGGCTTATGCTTCCAATAAAACACGTTTCGATAGTCAAAATCCACAAACATTTACTGGAGGATATCAAAATATCGTGAACAAATTTAATACACCGGAACAAGTTTTCATGATTGCTTGAAATATCATTGAGACATTGAAACCAAATGGGCTATGGCTGCATTAAACGAGCACTGTTTTTTTTTATTAGCCACAGGGAAAAATTTTGTTTTCCAACTATTGGCCTGATTAAATAATATCAATATACACTTATGGACTGATCATTTCAAAGATTTGAATAATGTTTTCTGTGTTTTCCTATAGCTAATTGTAGCAGAGGAAGCTTCCTCCCAGGGCAGATGCCCACAGTGCACAGGTATGCATGCAGCATTCCACAGTATAGTCCTCCCTCTGCTATTCCCTGGTTCCCTGTTGCTAGGTAAAGCAAGGGAAAGAACTCTCCATTCTCAGACTAGACCGGAATTTATTCAGATTGCCGACAAAGTAATGGCTAGAAAGCACACACTCATTCAAGCAGCAGTGGCCAGGTCCCCAGTTCAACATAGACACCCAGAGTTCCTGCACAAAACGCAAGGCAGTCTGCCCATGCTGGTCAAATGGCGAGAGAGGGCCCATGCTCATGTGATGGGCCTTTTATATATCTCTGCCCCCCAGAAACACAGACATCTAAACATGCATAATTATACATACAACTAATATAACAAATTACTCTATGAACACAAACATAAAAGATTGACTGGTATATTAATCCTGGTATCACAGCTTTATAATGAGACCTATGAAGACTTCTACCACTAGGAGGCATGATGATTGCGATATCAGTTGTGCATCCTACCCTCCAAAGGAATGGGCCAGATATCCAATTACTTTCTCTGGGTGTATATGCACCTTGGTGGCCATGATTGCACTTACATCTTCTTTTGGAAAATTGCAGCATGAGAGGTCCATAGAACTTCGGAGACCATTTCTTTCCAGAGATTTGCATAGTGCTCTTCAGCACTGTGAAGATTAGGTATTCATTTGCAGTATAAGGTCTCAGCTTAATTTACTTTCTAAGACTCACAACCCATAGTTTCTTCAGCAATATGGTCTTATTATCTACAATTTATGTGCACTGAGTCATAGACAAAATGGCCTTTGTTTTGATAGCTTTCATAGCCTCCCCAGCCAAAAGCTCCTAGACTATGTCTGGTACTGAAGCCCTACATACTAATATGTCTTATTTAACCCTAAAGCTCCCAAAGCTTCCATAGTTATACCTGGCCCTGGTATCACTCCTTACTGAATTTACTTTTTATCTTTATTTCTTCAGGTGTATGGGATATGTTTCCCAACTAGTCTCAAATCTGTAAAACACTTAAACATTAACATTAGGTATTAAATCAAACATACATAAGGTCCAGAATAGCATGGGGATATTTTATTTGTGACAATTTTTGTCTCTAAAGATCCATGCTGGGTACAATAGTATGAATGAGAGGGACTAATTGAGTTACTTCTTCGGCACCTGTAGTCATTTCTCAAACCAATTTGCTATCCTGCGGTTTTTACCTATGGCCTCCCTGTATTACTTTAGTTTTGATAGACTCACTTTGCCTGGTTCAAGCTACCAAGCCCTGCACAGGGCCTAGGAGGAATGTGTCTCCTTTTACCTCTGCTGTATATACAGGTTAGCTGGATCAGGCAGACCCAGCTGCTTTGACGTCTGTCTGTAGTCGAAACACCTGTTTTCTTTTTCCTGCACCAAATGGTAACTGGGGGAGTCCCCAGCTGGGCAAACCGTTCCCACCAACAGCAAGATTTTTTCTCAGAAAAGAGAAGTGCTCTGTTTAACTTGGAGTTGTTCATTATTGACCCCCCAAACATTTTTTTTTCTTTGTATACCTCTTGTGAATTGCTCCTCAGGCTTTAAAGCTTTCTAGAGGCTTTTTACCACAGAATTTGACTTATCAATTTTTTTTTTCTTTAGGACTGAGGCCTGGACACAGATCCCACCACATTTGCCTCCTACTAACGCAAACAAATTTCTTCTTTTTTTTGATCTTTCTGATATAGGGTCTCCCTGTATTCCCAGCTGTCTTGGAACTCACTTTGTAGACCTTGAACTCACAGAGATTTGCCTGCCTCTGCCTCCCAAGTGCTAGGATTAAAGGTGAAACTTCCTTTCTTATTTAGTCCTTTTTTAGATTTCCTCTAGGTTGCGTCACTCCTCTAGAGAAATATTTTACTTGGAAAAACAAAAGACCCTGAATAGCAAAAACAACCCTGAGTGAAAATAGCAATACAGGGGGATCACTATACCACATTTCAAACTATACTACAGGGCTCTAGTCATAAAAAACAGCTTGGTACCAGCACAAACACAGACCAGTTGACCAATGGAACAAAACTGAATACCCAAACTTGAGCACATACAATTTCAGCCATCTCATATTTGACAAGGGGGCCAAGAAGACACAATGGAGAAAAGACAGCATCTTCAGCAGGTGGTGTTGGCAAAACTGAATCACCACTTGTAGAAGAATAAAATTAAACCCCTACCTCTCACCCTGTACAAAAGTCAACTCCAGATGAATTAAAGACCTCAACGGGAAACCCCAAACTCTGAAAGTGATAGAAAAAAAAAAAGTTGGCAGTAGACTACAAGACATACGAATAGGAAAAGACTTCCTAAATCAGACAGCAGCTGCACAAGAATTAAGGTCAACAATTGATAAATAGGACCTCATTAAATTCAAAAGCTTCTGTGCAGCAAAAGAAACAATCAAGGAAGTGAAGAGAAATACCACGGAGTGGGAGAAAACCTTCACCAAAGATACATCTGACAAATCATTGATTTCCATAATATATAAACTATTCAAAAAACAAAGAAGGAAGAAAACAATGACCCATTCAATAGATGGAGCAAAGAGATGAACAGAGTCTTCACAAGTGAGGAATTAGAGATGGCAGAGAAACATCTTAAGAAGTGTTCAAAGTCACTAATAATTAAGGAAATGCAAATGAAAACCACTTTAAGATATCATCTTACTCCAATAAGACTGGCTAGGATCAAGAAAACAAATGATACCAAGTGCTGGAGAGGTTGTGGGGAAAGGGGAACACTCATCCACTGCTGGTGGGAATGTATATTCGTACAGCCACTATGGAAAGCAGTGTGGAGAACCCTTGGAAGACTTGGAATGAACTTGCCACCTGACCCACACATACCTGTCCTGGATATGTACCCACAAGACTCATCTTACTACAGAGATACATGCACAGCCATGTTTATTGCAGCTCTTTTCACAATAGCAAGGAGCTGGAACCAACCCAAGTGCCCCTCACCTGAGGAGTGGATAGAAAATGTGGTACATCTACACAATGGAGTTCTATGCAGTGGTAAAGAAAGATGACATCATGAGCTTTACAGGAAAATGGTTGGAGCTAGAAGATATCATGTTGAGTGAAGTAACACAGTCCTAGAAAAACAAACCACAAATGGTGCCCCTCATCTGTCGATGCTAATGCCAATTGCATAATTGTATGGCAAACTGAGCAACGTCAATGTGATCTAAAAACAACTGTGCTCTTATACTGTGAATCCCTTAAAAAAAAAATTACATGTTGGCCTATGTCATCTAGATTCAACAGAGACTCACTTACTTTACAAAGACTCTGTGGTTAGGCAGCTTAGCACAGCCATTAAAGATTCACACCACTCTGGTGGTCTTAGTTCAATCAAGTTTTTTCTTAAATCATTGCTAAACACAACCCTATATGGACCAGTACACTGGGCACTATATATTCTTTTCCTCATACCTACTTCTCTCAGAAGCATTTGCCCCTCTATTATCATTTTCCACCCCCTAGTGTTTAGGGGAAATTATATTGGGGAAAACCATGTGTGGTGGTTTGAATGAGTGTCCCCCATAGGCTTTAAGTATTCAGACATTTCGTCTCCAGTTGGTGGCAGTGTTCTTGGAGGTCTTAGAAGGTGTGGCCGGGCGTGGTGGCGCATGCCTTTAATCCTAGCACTTGGGAGCAGGCAGATCTTTGTGAGTTCAAGGCCAGCCTGGTCTACAGAGTGAGTTCCAGGACAGCTGGGGCTACAGGGAGACCCTGTCACGAAAAGACCGGAAAAAAAAAAAAAAAGAAGCTGTGGCTGTGCTGGAGGAAGTATGTCATTGGGGGCAGGCTTAGTGAGTTTAACAAGGCTTGCTAGTCTCTAGAAGCTCTCTCTGCTTCCTGTGCTCCTTTCGAGATGTGACCCTTGGTTTGTTGCTCCAGCCCCGGCCACCATGCTTCCCACCACAATGGACTCTGATTCCCTGGAACCGTCAATCATAAGCTCAAATAAACTCTTCCTTTTATAAGTTCCCTTGCTCACAGTGATTTATCACAGCAACAGAAAAGTGACTAATACACCATGTGTCCCTAATGGCTGTTATTAGCCAATCTGTTAAGGAATTACTACCCTTATGCTGTCTCACGCTATCCAGCTTGTCTCAAGGCAGGGTGGGTGGTTATATTACTAAGCCTTCTTGTTTCTGCAACACTTAAAATAATTCCACCCACTGCCAGGCCCCAAAGCCTTATAAGCCAGGTGCTGAGAGGCTTCTTCACTGCTTGGTTGAAAGTTCTTCCCAATTTCAACAATTTGAATATTGAGTCTTCCCTGACTGCCTTAGCTTCCCACTCTGGGTCATCTCTAAAGCCATCATTAGCATATAGAGACATGAGTTTTCTTTTCTTTGTATAAATGGTAGAACCATAGGGGCATCTGGTGTTTTCCCTATGCCATTCTCCTTTATATCATTATCCATCATTTTTCCTGGGTCTCCTAGCTGCAAAAAGCTGCAGACTGACACTTCTACTTCCTTTTCCTCATTATGCAACTTACTGGTGAGGTCAGAGGCCAACCTCCTAATTTTCTCTTGCTCTAAGTTTTCCCTTAAATCTTTGATCTCTCTTTGGGCCATCTCTCCTACTTGAGGTATTTCCTTAATAACATTCAGTAGGATCCAGGCCACCTCATCCTGGCTTGTTGCACACCCTGTTTCTGATCTTCCATTTTCAGGGCCCATGAAGTTTGCTCTAAACCCTCTGAGTTTTCAAAACATCTCTAAATTCACGCAGATGCTCCCACCTATCAAGTAAACATGCTACTCAGTACCACTTAGAATTGAGTGGCCAGCCAGGAATCTGTCCCACTGACTCCATCTGCCTACCCAGCTTTATTCAAGTTCCACATCTTAATTTCACAATCCATGCAGCTGAGACTGCAAAGCTACAAAGGCTGCTGTGAACGCTGGACAAACATTCCACCATGACACCATGCCCTGTGCATTTTCCTCTGTCATTACTTTTCCTGTGATCTTGCTTTTGCCTAATCCTGTCCTGACTATGCCAAATTCATATCAGAGGAATTTTCCTCCATGGCTAGGGGTGCCCACATTGCACAGCTATGCACTGAAACATTGCACAGCCTAAACCTTCCTCTGGTGTTTCCCAGTTCATTGTTGGTAGCCAAAGCAAGGTATAGAACTCTCCAATCTCAGACTCGACTGGAATTTATTGAGATTGCCTACAAAGTAATGGCTAGAAATCACACACACACTCAAGCCACAGCAGTGGCCAGGTCCCCTGTTCAACATGGCTGCCCAGAGTTCCAGTGCAAAATCCCATGCCTTCTGCCTATGCTGGTCAAATGGTAAGAGAGGGTCCAGCCTCATGTGGTATGCCTGTTATATATCTCTGTTCCCAAAAGTCCCAGAATTTGAAATCTCATGTACTTTCTGTGGGAATGCCAGCATGGACAACATCAGCACTGATGGGAAATTCACTGTGCAGCTGAGCTTCCATATCAGCTCCTCCCACTAAGTACCCAGCTTCTCCTGGTGATAAGCCCATTTCAAAGAAGGACATGGATAATAAAAAGAAAGTCAGAAAATAAACTAAGAAGAACACTCTCATTACTGTTGTCAATCAGTTATGTGCCTTTTGTGTTGTTCTCACTGTGGGTTGGAAATAAGTGAATCATTGGAGATAATGCTTTAGATGTATTAAGAGTCTATGCAAAAGGAAAAGCAAACATTACATATGTAAATTTTTTCAAGTTATAGCTTCCTTTGCTTTAAGTTGATACTCCAAATAATACCCTTTACACTTTTATGAAAGGGAATAGGATTTTGAGTCAGTTTATAACCACTTTGTTATTCTGTTGCACTTTTAGGGGATAAAGAAAATGGGAAGATTTTATTGCAGTGTTACTGTATCTCAGACATTTTTCCAGCATTTCAGAGATGAATACATTTAAACTACATGATGATATTAAGTGTGTGTAATTTCTTTTGCTTTATTATCTTAAGGAGATAGTGAAAACTTATCTTCTTGTTTCACAGTGATAGAATAAAAGAAAATTAGGAGTTGTAATCAGAAATTTTAAAGATACAGTTAAGAAGTTCCTACGTCTAGGGCTGGAGAGATGGCCTAGCGTTAAGAGCACTGACTGCTCTTGCAGAGGACTTGGGTTCGATCCCCAGCACCCACATGGTGGCTGAGAATCATCTTTAACTCCAGTTCCAGAGGAATCCAACACCCTCTCTGACCTCCACAGCATTGCATGACACGGGTGCACAAACCTACATGCAGACAGTACATTCATACACATAAAAAATAGATTTAAAAAATTAAAAAATATAAAGAAAGAAGTTCCTACATCAAAATTTCATTAAAGAGTACCATATCTCTTCTTTCTTTCATCTTTTACTAATATTATTAATTTTTTATTAATTTGAATTTCTTTTTTTTTTTTTTAATTTTATTTATTTCCGTATGTGTATGAATATACTGCCTGCATGCAAGTCCGTGCACCCGTGACGTGCAACGCCGCGGAGGTCAGAAGAGGGCGTCGGACTCCCCTGGAACTGGAGTTCTCCTGGAATTGGAGTCTCAGACGGCTCTCGGCCGCCATGTGGGTGCTGGGGATCGAACCCGGGTCCTCTGCAAGAGCAGTCGGCGCTCCCAACCGCTAGGCCATCGCTCCAGCCCCTAATTTGAATTTCTTGATGATAGTCACAGTGTCGCAGTGTGTATGTTAATTTATGTCCTTTTGTGAAAACCTCACATCTATCTAGCCCTGTCTTTGAGGCGAGCAATCAAATAATATTATATTTTCAACTATTTTTATTTCTGTTGTCCTAAAAATCATTTTCTATTTTATTCAGTTCTTTTAGTTACCCAGATCATACATCCCTTTGACATGTTCCTTGGGCCCAGATCAACAATTTTATGCCTTTGCTATCAAAATATTACTTTTTTATTTGTTTTTGCACTTTCGACAGTCTTCTACAAAATACACATGGGTGTAATGCATGTGCATGTTCATATGACTCTTGTTATGCTGATTGTTTATGAAATAGAATTTGTGGAATTTGATGCTTTGGGAAATTACAATACATTACTATGTTCTACTCATGTGCTCTGGTATATACTTACATTGATATACTGCAGGCCTGTGTGTATTTTACTTTCCTAATCCACTACTTCAGTTGGTTCTTCTCCCTTCACTATTCTTTCTCTCTTTTTCTCTTTTTGTTCATTTCCCTTTCACAAAATATTTGCCATATTTTCTTAAGGATGCTTTCTAATCTTCGTTCTCTAATTTGAATTATTTCTAAGTATTATCTTTCTTATATCATGGAATTTAGTTTATTGATTCTCTGAGAATTTGATAGAATATGTTTTGATCATATTCCCAACTCTTCTCACATGTACCCCAAATTTCTAGCCTACCAGTTTCATTTCCTCTATGATTTTTTAAATTTTTATTTATTATTTTATGTGTATGTGTGTACTGTCTGCATGTAGGTTGGTGCGACTGTGACATGCAATGCCTCGGAGGTCAGAAGAGGGTGTCAGATGCCCCAGGAACTGGAGTTTAAGACAGTTCTTAGCCACCTTGTGGGTGCTGGGAATCAAACCCAGGTCCTCTGTAAAAGCAGTCGGTGCTCTTAACCACTGAGCTATCTCTCCAGTCCCCTCTATGATGTTTTTAAAGATGTTTTATTTATGGCCCCCAAATCCTTCATTGTCAACTTGTCAGAGCTGTGTAGAAGAAAATGAGGAATTTCCTTCATAAGTTTGGTCTGTGACCCTGTCTATGGGACATTTTCTTGATTGTTGAGTGATGTGGGAGGTATCAGCCCAGTGTAGGTGGTGCCATCCTGGGAAGATGGTGTTGTGTTTGATCAGAAACCAGGCTGAACACAGGCTAAAAGAACGAGCCAGTAACCAGTGTACCTCCATGAACTGTGCTCCAATTTCTTCCATGACTTCCTGTGTAGAATTCCCCTGATGATGGACTGTGCTGTAAGCTAATAAACTTTTTCCTCCCCAACTTGATTTTGGTCAGTGTTTTAATCACAACAGTAGAAAGAAACTAGAAAGCATGATACATTTTTTTCATTTAATTTATTCTACTAATTCCTCCCTTATAAGATAATTTTTGATATTTTTGTTCTATCAGTCTATTAATCTATTCAAAATTACTAGATTTTTGTATGTATGATACTAACAATTTATCTTCTTTAATCTGCTAATATATGTATAATTTACCTTTCCACATTGAAAATATTTTATTCTCATCTAAAATTTGAATATGCGTCAATTGTAGTTGTCTTTGTGCCACGCCTGATGGCATTCCACATGCTGTCCTTCTTGGCTCAGGTCCAGGACTTGTCTCCTGCCTGCAGGCTGACAGTCTCTAGGCTTTGCTCCCACAAGAAGGAGGGAGGGAAAACCTCAGGAGATTACCGGTGGAAATGTATGGATTCACATGCAGGGCCAGGGAGGATAGGAACTCCATTTATTTTCTGTCAGTGAGGTCTATATATTCAAGACTACTGTGCTTTGGGTAAGGAAGTGGGGAGCAGGCAGAAGGGAGGGGTGAGCCATCTTGGTTCTAATCCGGGGGCTGCAGAGCTCAGTTTTGTGCAACAGGTAACTAGAGGTGTGACATTTTGCTCAATGCCTCAAGGGAAGGGGCCTGGAACTTCACAGAGATAGGGCAAAGCAAGAATCATTGTAATATCCCAAATCTTCCTGCTATAGATAATCTGAATGCCCACAGAGATAGTAGATAACTGGAGATCTCCCAGGACAGGACTTACAATTTCTTGCTTCAAGCCACACACAAAGTTTCATTCCCACAAATATGGTAGCCTCATATTGAATCTTTTTGGTGGGGAGCTGCTGAGAATTGTCGTGGGGCCCACTTAATCCTGTGATGACCCATGTGGAAAAAATGTGCAGGAAAGCACACCACGTGTATGCATGTTGAGGTTCAAATGCAGAGAGAGATTTTATTCCAACATGTCTGCTTAAATACCCATCATGACTCAATCCTCAGGTTCGAATGCTAAATCTTTTTGTCACTACACTCCACCCCATGGGTGTGGCCAAGGAGGCATCATTGGCTTAGGAATGCTACCCATTCCTAAGTTTTCCCACATCTCACCTTTTAAATGTTATTATTTTTTTTTTATTTTTCTGAGAGGCAGGGGAGTCCATGGGTGAGGCTAACAACCCAAAGGAACCTGAGTTTTGAATAGCCAGCTGCTCAAGCCTGTTTGGAGTGCTAGGCAGTGGGGGGCAAGTCAGACCTGAAACTTTATTTTCACACTAAGGCCAATTAATATCCAAAAATCCAAACCATGAAGTAAGCTGATTGTCAAGCATAAGCAATGAATGTAAGTAACATTCATGTAAAACCAATTAGCAATTATCTATGTCCATATTTTGAACAACCCAATGTTCCCATAGTCCAATTGGAGAAGCTTGTATGCACAAGCATGTTGATCAGAGTCCAGTCTATATTGCTGTAGTCTCACGATTCACCCCAATCTCTCCACAGCCCTTACCTTCTACCACACCTCCTCTTCTGCAAGTTGTTCCCTAGGCTTTGGAAAAGGGGCACAAGTGGGTGAGAAGCAAAGCAGTTTATTTTCTCTGGAGATGTCATTTTGGACTCGTCTGTTCAGGTTGTTTCCCTTCATGGATTGACAGCTTATTCAGGGTATCTTTTTAATCCTGCTAACAAAGCATAAGCAATTAGATGTACAGGCATTTAAACAGTACTAACTATTATGGCAAGATAAGCTGTGAGCATAGACACAGATATTTGGATGGTATTCTAATCTACAAACTGTGGTTTCTATATAAAAGATGACAAGTTCTTACTGTGGCTTATAACATCTCCTAACCACTAGAGGATGTAACCTGTGGCATCAGCCATGAATTATTCCTCCAAGGAGAGAGCTAATAGACAATTAGATTTGGGATATATATAGACAAATGGCTGCCAATGTTGCACAGTATCTCCAGGCAGTTGAGGTGTAGCTGACACTGATGGAGGAGTCTTGCTTGACTCAAGGAGACCAATATTTTGCTTTATTGCTTTAGTGGCCTTTGGTAATGCTCTCTGGCATTTCAGAGGCCAACTGTACATTAGCAAGTGATGTGTCAAAACATTTTTCCATGCTTACACCAGGTCTTTGACAACAGGAACCTACAGCTTTTCTCCTTGCAGATATCCCATTTTTATAGGCAAAAAGCCTTTATAATTTTGGGGGCTTAGATCCCCTAGCCAACATCTCCTTGGCAGAACAATGCATTGCTGATATCAGAGCTCTCCAGTATTAATATATTTTGCTTAATTACACAGCTTATAAAGACTTTATTATTATATTTGGCTCTAAATAGAGAATTATCCATTCACAGTTCTTATGTCTATCAGTCAATTAAAGAAGGTAGTTATACCTGTTTTATAAGAAATTACCACTGTAACAGTTTGCTCTAATTTACAGTTAGCGTATGACTTCATTACCATCATGTTTTTCTTTTTCCTGTAAAAGGGAAGAGGTTGGAAGTTTTCTCAGCATCTGGAAGGTAAACTTCATTAGGGCCCATTATAAACAGTTAACCAAATAGAATTCAGAGAGATGCTCACTGTCTGTGACTCAGGCAATCTGAGGTTCCTTTTTCTTTAATGTTCAGATGGGTCAGCCTCTCTGCTGGCATTTCCCAGTCCATCCTGCTCAGCCAAAAGTTGTATGTTTTCAGGCATTTAGATTGGTGTTTTTACCTGCGGGAACATAAAAATCTCCTCCTATTGTTAGTTTCAAGACCTCAAAATTGAAAATGTATCAAAAGGTTTGGAATACAGAAGGAATATTATACCACCTCCTTCTTTTTGTTTTTTCAAATTTTTATGTTTTGACCTATAGATGCCTAAGTTGTATTACACATACCCAGTTTTTCATTGACTGTATGCTACTTATTTGGGGAGTGAACTTAAACTTAATTTCTTTAAATTATCCTGCAAGTAAGAGAAAATGTTACAATGTGATACTGTATAGCACAGAAAAATAAAGATACCATTTATGTACATTAACCCCAAAGTTATTGTTGGCAAGTCAATACAGATTATGAATAAAACAATTAACATTTTATATTACCAATTAGTTCAGATGTATTACCATTTTAAACCGCAAACCTTACAAAGTGGATTTTAATAACTATCTTCCTCCAAGCTCTTGGCCTTCTC
This sequence comes from Rhizomys pruinosus, assembly GCA_009823505.1. Lineage (NCBI taxonomy): Eukaryota > Metazoa > Chordata > Mammalia > Rodentia > Spalacidae > Rhizomys > Rhizomys pruinosus. The sequence continues at coordinate 41,265 of VZQC01000716.1, read as the reverse complement.
CAGGCCTGGCATGAAAACCTGCTTTACAGATTTTTCAATATCTAGTTCTTAATAAAACTTTCTTTTACAGTTCTTATGCCCATCAGTTAAATAAAGACTGGCTAGATATGCCCCATGAGAAGTTGTTACCATCTTGATTTTTTGTTTTGTTTTGTTTTTGTGGGAGCTTCTAGGAAGCTTCCTTTGTCACAAACAGGTGCATTGCAGTCCTGCTAACGGGAGGGGGACACACAGTGCCCACTTTGTGGACATTGTGGGGAACTGGCCTCATTGCATAGAGGTCAGTCGGTCACTTCTGTGACCTGACTGGAGAGGTAACTTCCTACTCGTGTCCTTAGCCTGGGAAAACAAGACACTCTTGGCCGTAACTTTCCATCTGCCCAAGTCCAGGACAGGAATTTCACACCAGCTTCCCAGGTTGGTGGTCCACAAAGGGAGCCTTTTTCCAAACCAACTGATCACCAAAATGAAATGCAGGCCTCAACACCAGCTACCCACTGGTCATCTGAACAAAATGCAGGCTTGTCTTAACCTGTATGTGCACAAAAAATTTAAAATATGGCGGCCACAAATTCCACAATGATGTTAATGGGAATTCACATTTTTTTATTTACCAAATACCCAAAAACTTATTAACACTTTAATACAATGAAAACCTGTTTGCATCTTTGTTTTAGAAGTTGAAAGGGCATAAACAGAGGGTGGCAGTGTAGATCCATAATTTTAAAATTTTTAATAGATAACCCATAACCTTTGTTGAAATTGAATTATGTTTTGCTGTTTAATATAAATTCTCGTCTTGTGAAGGTAGGGCCACGTTCCAACTCAGAGGCAATGTTTTTACTGGTATCATGGCTGTTAACATTAAAATATACTTAGAACATAAGTACATCTATACACACGTGTGCATGCACACACACACACACACACAAACACACACACACACACACACACACACACACATACATAACAAAGAAAGGTTTGTTAGGTTGACCTGTAAGAGAAGAAAGCAACATTATTGCTTGATGTTGAATGAGAAACATGAAAATTTTATAATTTGTTATAGGGTTATTTTACATCATTAGAATAAATGTCCTAGTAATGCATGAAACAGCTGAGATCCACGTCACCCCTTAGGCCCATTTCCAACCATTTGCCTTTAATGAACTATCTCTAAAGTTTACTATTCTTTCCCTATCCTGTCTCTTCTGGTTAATTACTCCTAAGCTGTCCCTCTGCTAAGCCTAACTGTCCCTATGCTATTTACAAATCTAAAGATTGAGGATTCCCAAAAGTAGACAGGCCAAAGTTGTTTGTAGTCTTGGAATGATCCATCTTGTCTTGCTATTAAGGACTTTGGAAGAATAATAATAATTATCCACGATCACAACAATAATCACAACAATTATAACCATTACTAATTATTAATAATTATTAACCATTATTAGTCACAACAATAATTAATAATTATTATGAATAATAACTGTCAATAATAATAGCCAACAACAATGCACAATTTATCATTAGACTGAATTTCTGTCAATTGTTATCAATAAGTATATCTAATAACAATAAATATTAATAACAATTACTACAAATAATTAACAACAATCTATCATTAAACTGAATAATATGCATACTATAAACCCAATTAAAAATTGTTAACACTAATAGGTATAAAACAAACATTTTCTATGAATTGAATCTATTTTTGTTTATAGTCAGCTAAATAGATTTAAACCTGTAGGATTATAATGAATTAAAAGCGGGAACTCGCATTCACTCACACATACACACAGCTTGAAGATGGGCTTAAAGAAACATAAAACAGTTTTATTCAAAAATTTCTCACTTAAATTGAACCAAAATATCAATTCATGTTAAAGAGACTTTTACCAATGGTCCTTTAAAAAAGACAATTTATTGGAGCAAGTTTGTTTTGTTAGAAATCCAAGGCCTGTAAATTTTCCTAGAAATCCATCTATCTTGTTTCCAAAATGCTGAAATCAAAAGGATGTTACCTAAAATCAAAATTTGAAGGGCATGATTTAGATGCCATGTGCTCAGTGTGGCAGCTGGTATGAATGCACAGCAGGCAGACTGATGGCACCAAAGCTCAAGCCACTTGTGATCAAGAATTCTGTGAGAAGAGATTTTTAAGGTGAAACACATTTAAAAAGAGCAAGATAAAATTAAATTAACCAATTAATTTTAACTGTGCACATATATTTACTCAAATTATATCTAGAGTACCCAGGGGTTAAGTAAAAATATTACACTTTAAGTTAAGCATGCTGAAATGGATTTGAATTATTGTTAGCTAAATCCCAACCTTGGATCTACAAATAGCCAGCAGGTTTTAGGTAAGAAGAGTTAGATTTAGATAAAAACCCATAAGAAGACAAGAGAGCAACACATTTTTATCCAAAAACAGATTTTGTATACAAAATTTAAGGGAAAATGGCCAAGGCTTGAAATTATCTAGAAGAGGATGCCCTTGGAAGAGGGTGGTTCCATGAAAGGTCTTAATTTGCAACAGAAAGAAGTGTGCTCAGGTGGAGGAGAGAGACCAGGAGAAAATTTACATATGAACAAGTTAAGATTGGAACCGAACTTGAGGAGCTGGTTCCTCACAGCAGGAGTCTTTCTTTGGGGGGTGGAATTTAAAACCAGAAAGTTTTTCAGACCAGTAGAATCCTGAAAAATGGTTTCAAGAGCAAGCATGGCTGCTAAGCCTTAATATTAAACTCAGCCTTGAAGTCACTAGCTTTTATAGCCTATAGGAGGGACCATACAAGAAGTCATATGCCTGGAAGACATTGGGTGCTCCCTCTGAACCAAATCAGAGCCAGGCTGCTCTCCTCCACGTGTACAAAGCCACATGCCCTCAGACCACTGAAACCAGCAGGAAAGATGGCTCCACCACAAGAGATAGATATCAGGAGAGAGAGAACAAAGAGAAGAAAAAGGCAAGATTAAGGGGTATGCATACCTAAGTTGTCATGGTTTCTTTCTGCCCCACATTCTGACACCAATTGTGGGGATGATTTTGAGATTTGTGGCGGGGTCCACTTAATCCTAGGATGACCCATGTAGAAAATACATGCAGGAAAGCACACCACGTGTACGCATGTTGAGGTTCAAATGCAGAGAGAGATTTTATTCCAACATGTCTGCTTAAATATCCATCATGACTCAATCCTCAGGGCTGAATGCTAAATCTTTTCATTACTACACTCCACCCGAAGGGTGTGGCCAAGGAGGTATCATTGGCTTAGGAATGCTACCCATCTTAACCAAGTTTTCCCACACTTTTTGATGCTTATATGACCTTAAGTTGATTCTGGCATATAGACATTATATTGTACTCTCATGGAGAGAATCCACTCTTGTTTTAAGAATGAAACAACATATAGAAATATATATTATATGAGAATATATATATATATATATATTTCTGCAAGGTGGTACCATGCTACCAGAAGAAAAGCTTAATTATTAACCTTCCATGTATATGAGTCCTGCGTGTTTCAAAAACAACTGTCTTGCCGGGTGTGGTGGTGCATGCCTTTAATCCCAGCACCCGAAAGGCAGAGGCAGGTGGATGCCTGTGAATTCAAGGCCAGCCTGGTCTGTAGAGCTAATTCCAGGACAGCTGGGACTAAAGGTAGGCCCTGTCTCAAAAAAAAAAAAAATATCTGCCCTGGCAGGATAAGAAATCTGATGCAATGGTGAAATGAATATTGTGGGAAAAACCAATCACTTTCTAATTTAATTTACAGTACACTTTATAGAAGACCATAACTGACATTGGTATCAGGCCTAGGGAGAGTACAAGAAACTATTATCTTGCTAAATAACTATGGTGTTACACCAACTACTAATGACTTTTTGAATGGACTTCCTTATGCTGCAGATGTTAATTAACACAGAATCTGCTACTGGCCAACCTGCAGAAGAGACTATAGCTTGCTTATCCCCGAATTGGACACCTGCATCAAACTGGCTCCCAAAGCTCAAGCATGGCTGGGAAAAAGGTGACAGCTAAAGGTGTTGATAACAAGGAAACAGTTTTCCAGAGAGCTTGTAGGTTGATCATACAAATTCACAGCAGTGGTGATGGTACAAATGAGTCCCCATGTAAGCTCAACCCAGACAAAATGCCCATATAGATTTGGGGAAGTCGGTTAGAAACCCCAAAAGTTTCTGAGGAGCTATGTTGGAAATCAGGGACTGCTGGGAAAGTGAGCATCATTATTTTGGAAGATTGTGACTGCTGGGGCTGGAGAGATGGCTCAGCTCTTAAGAGCACTGATTGCTCTTTCAGAAGACTCTGGTTTGATTTACAGCACCCACATGGCAGCTAACAAGCTTGGCTAATTGCAGTTCAAGGAGAATCCAGTGCCCTCTTCTGACCTCTGTGGGCACTGCAGGATGGGGAGAATTTATGCACATGCAGGAAATATACATATAAAATAAAAATAGTAAATCAAATATTCTCCATGGATGGATCCACAATGAAGCACATTTGGGAACACAGAATTTACTTCTATAGACATATACATATATGCCTAATATATATATATATTATATATGTATATACATATACATATATGTATATATATTATATATATATATATGTATATGTATTATATACACATATATATAATATATAATAATATTATATATATATAAATAATATTTATATATTATATATAATATAATATATATATTATATATTATATATATAT
>VZQC01000716.1:0-36499 GCA_009823505.1 Rhizomys pruinosus | reverse complement strand
TTTGAATTCCTGACAAATGGCCTCTTGTATTAAAGTAGTCATTGATACAGGAAGTGCTAGTTTAAAGGAAAAGAAATAGACAGTGAAGAATTGCAAATTACCAAGAAACTATTCACAGTTGAGATTTCCACGCCTTTGAAATGTTTTAAAGTGCTACCCTACAAGAGGTGTTCTGCACCAGTGAGGAAACAGTATAGCAAGGTCATATTAAAGAACTGCTTAAATTTCTCATTGAGGTAAAAATCAAATCCATGTGTTCACGAGAGCACCAAAAGAGAAAATTTTAAAGACTTTTTAAAAAGAATTGCCTAATATGAAGGTTAAAGAATGTTTCTCTTTTTAATTTTTTTTTTAATTTTCTCTGTGTGCTGAATGTACTGTCTGCCATGTAGGTTTGGTGCGCCCTTGTCGTACAATGCCGTGGAGGTCGAAGAAGGGTGTCGGATTTCCCCATGGAAACTGGAGTTCTCCCTGGAATTTGGAGTTAACAGATGGTTGCGTCAGCTGCCATTGTGGTGCTGGGAATCGAACCAGGTCCTCTGCCAAGAGCAGTCGCACTCCTAACCGCTAGGGCTACTCTCCCGCCCCAAGAATAGTTTCGTAAAATATTGAGCAGTCTTCGGTCCTTAGATTTTTCTAAGTATAAAATTGGAAATATGGAATAAGGACTTATGAAAACAAAGATATTTATTTCAGTCATATGATAGCACACAAAATACACCCTTTTACTTTTAGATTCAGGCTGCTGTATAAGCCAGGGACATGAAATAGTGTCCAAGATCTCATAATATAGCAACTGACATAAAATTATGTATAGTAAAGTTATTGATTATAGTATTTATTTTATTTATTTATTTATTTGATTTATTTATTTATTTTGGGTCTTTTTGGGACAGGGTCTCCCTCTGGTAACCCCGCTGCGGAACTTGCTCTGTAGAACAGGCGGCATTGGACTCACAAAAATCCACCGTGCCTCAGCCTCCCAAGTTCTACGATTAAGGCGTTGTGATTTAGGTTTTTGTTATTGATGCTTTGTGTATTCATACAACATTTTTCAATTCAGTTCATGGCTTAAAAAAAAAAATAAATAAAAAAAAAATCCCCTTCCCTCCCCCCACCACACCCCTACCCATCGCCCGATCATCATCTTCCGTAAGTTTTCTGCATCTTTCTCTGCTTTTTTGTTTTGTTTTTTCATTTTTTTTAACAATAAGTGAATTTGTGAGTACAAGCATCCTTCATGTAAAACCCATTTGCAAGCAGTTGTGCCCAAACCCACACAGCTCATGGGTCCCACCATCCACCAGCGGGGGGCTGTATGTTCAATCAAGTTGATCAAATGAGTGTCCCCAGTTCTATATTGTTGTAGTTTCACATTAACCCAATCGAAGCCCTTACATTCTACCACGCCCCCTCTTCCACAGATTGTTCCCTAGGCTTCAAAAAGGGGCCTGCACAGGTGGATGAGAAGCCCAAAACACTCTACTTTCTCTGGAGCTGATGTCCTTGTCTCTAGTCAGTTCTGGCTGTTTTCTTTCATGGGCTGCCAGCTTGTCCAGGCATAACCTTTGATCCTACTGATGTATTTTACCAGTAACAGTTGTATATAGCTAGCAAATAAAATTTGGATACAGTCATAAGAGCATTTTTATTTGTATAATGGAGTTTACTAGATATTGAAGCAATCAAGATAGGATTTAACCTATTTAAGATAGGCATAGATAATACAGGAATGTGATATTTTGGCAAGAGAACTAAACACTGTAGGAGTTAAGGATCTGCATGGTAATGTGAATGCACTTTCTTGCTGGTATGCAGGGATGGGTTTATGTGTGTCAATATTTATTAGCTAAATTATTTTTATCTATATTCTTTTTACCTCTCATTATTTTTCAGAACATGTATTGGAAGTATATTTTTTGAAATTAGTCTTAGTGTCACAGATTGTCAGCTGAGACTGGAACAGAATTTGAAAAGCCATCAGCATCATCCGGAAGCAGGTGCCATAACACTTTCCAGAGAGGGACACATATTTTGAACTTTGTATCCAAAAGACACTGCTGGCAGATTTCTATGAAGAGCATATATTTACTTTACAGAGTTCAAAAACATTATAGAGATAGTTATACAAAGATAGGAACCTATGACAGCATACTAAATTGTTTTTGTGCCATCTTCAAATATTGTTTTCTTATTTTTTCAGTAGAACTTTTGACAGTTTTATGAAATATATTTTGACTGTATTTATATCCCTTCTCCTACCTGGACCCTATATAGCACAACATCCCCTACATATTTTATATATATATCTATATAATATATATCATACATATATATATATATTAAAAAAAAAAAAAGCATAATGTAAATATAAAAATAATATATATAATGTATATGTAAGTAATAATGACATAGTACATATATGATATTATTATATTATATATTCTTATATTATAATATCTTATATGTAACATATATATTATATAATTTCTAATATATATATATATATATATATATATATATATATATATTCAACAATTGTATATTTATGATTAAAGAAAACATAGAAGATGGGTTTTGGATATAAACAACATAATTATGATCTTTTATATAATATCACTTTCCATAAAATAGAAACAAGTGAGGTGAATGAAACGAGTTCATAACTTGAGGTTTGTACTGCATTATCTCAACAATATGGCTAGTGTCACTTATCAGGATAAGTAGTGAATAAGCTATCTCTGGACTTTAAATGAAAAAAAGATTTTCTGGCATAGCTGTATATGCCTATAAGCTTAGCACTCTGCAGTCTGAGGCAGAATATCCATGAATTTAAGGCCAGCCTGAGCTACCTTAACAGTGAGTACCAGGTTAGCCAGGGATGCATTGAAAGACCTGTCTGTAAACAACCACCCCTCAAGGGTGTGTGTGTGTGTGTGTGTGTGTGTGTGTGTGTGTGTGTGTGAAAACTAGACAAAAGTCAGGACAAAATCTTTTGGATAATTTTTTTCTGTATTTGTTTATGTTTTTATGCAGCTCTATGTGTGTTTAATATTCTTACTTTATTACTTTGTTTTTTGAGGAAAGAAAATATAGACTCCATGGTTGAGTTTGATTCATGTGAAAATGCAGGAATCAAGGTTTTGTATGCTACAGATTCAATAGAATTCTAATAAGTAATCACCACTTAGTCCAACTCAACACATTCATTGATCATGAACGTTGTGCTAGATGATTGTTTTCCAAAGTGAAATCTTATTGATGACTGGATTAAATGGCAAATTTGTGGTGCTTGGAATTACAATAGCCATGATATTTCTTCTTTAACAAAAAGAAATGTTTACAAAATGAAGTATGAAGATTATTTTACTGTGCTATATATACAATGATTTCTACAGAAAGTCGCCAGTGTGGGAGAGCACTGTAAGGGAACAAATACTACTGAAATGTTGAGGACTGCTGTCCAGGTATCTGATATCAGTTACACAGTAATTTGGGGCAAGCCATTCAAATATCTTCAAAGTTATTGGAAATTTTAGGCTATGATATTCACGTTAAAATTGGTTATGTGTCACTTCAGCTTCAACCCTGTTCTCTTACCATGAAAACATATTCAGATATAGTGATGGCTTGGTAACATGCAAATTATTTGTATAAAACCTGTCGGGAGGCAGAGGCAGGAGGATCTTTGTGAGTTCAAGGCCAGCCTGATCTACAGAGTGAGTTCCAGGACAGCTGGGGCTACAGGGAGACCCTGTCTCGAAAAGCCAAAAAAAAAAAATAAATAAATAAAACCTGTTGGCAAATGATTCAACTATAAGTTCACACCCTCGATATCTTCAAATGTAATTATATCATTGCTCTGTAAAATATTATGAAAATATATAGACACCTAAAATTTCAAAAATTATGTACTTGAGGTATTTTCAACATTTTTCTTTACTAAAATTGTAATTTGCTTAACCAAATATCACCAGAACAACAATGTTGCCTCAAAACTTTCAGCGTTCACATACATTTGGATAATAATTCCCCAAAATGACAGATATCAAGTAGATGGGATTATATTTCTGCTTTTATTTGTACATGTTTTTACTTTAAAAATTAATAATTATCCATTAAAATATTATAAATTCTTCTAATTCAGATTATTCTGAGGTATATTTCTATATATATTAAAATCTAGTTGTGGTAGAAAATAAATAATTTGGGGGGCTGCAGATACAGTTCTGCAGCTAGGACCATATAGTGAGCTCAGGACACAAGTTTGGTTCCCAGTAAACAAAAGTTGTGGCTCACACTGCCTAGTGCTCCAGCCTTCTTTTCACATCCACAAGTATCTATTCTCATGTAGGTACATATAACTACAATTTTTTAAAAATAAATCATTTTGGATATTTATATTATCTTTTTGGGGTATTTTTGATGTAGAAATTTGGTTGGATATAATCTAATTGTGAATCTAAGTTCTGAATTATGTTAATAAGCCTGTAGCATGCACAGTTTACCTAAACACATTGAGCTTATGTTCATGTGTGATGAAAACATTTTCTTTCCATTTGATTAAATACTTGAGATCAAATGATGCTAATATTAATTAATATCAATTTTAAATATTGTTATTGATGTGATAATTTCACATAATCCATGTTGATCAAATACACACCTACCTACCCCCTCTCCACCCTGAATTTACCACTCCCCCAACATAGTCCTTCATTAATATTTCGTCATTTTTATAGTCATTTTTGTTTCTAGAACTCAGCACCTTGAGGTTCATCAATGATAGGATAAAATGTATTCTACACAAAAATCTTGGTATAAGATAAACTGCAGAAATGAGACTGTATTGTTTTTTCTTCTCAATTCTTCTTCAAATTATACCCTTCAAAATGCCCTCTAACATGGAGGAAGTAGTATCCTTGCCTGCAAAGCCACTTGGACACAGAAGTATCTGAAGGAAATCATTCACTCAGTGCCTCCCAATTTCTGAGCATCACATCATCTCAGCTTCTCCAATATTTAGTTTTGCACAACTCTTCATGCTCTACAATGACTAAGCTTAAATATACACATGCTTATCTACTGTTTGGTGATTCATTAACTTATGGAACCTATCATGACACCCACAATGACATGAAATATTTTTGTCTGATTTTGTGGTTGTTGTTATTAGACTTCAATATAAGAACCTAAGATATACTTCTCTGTTATTTTGGCTCTTTTAATAGTTCTCTCTCTCTCTCTCTCTCTCTCTCTCTCTCTCTCTCTCTCTCTCTCTGTGTTTATGTGTGTGTATCTGTTTTTGAGTGTATGATAGAGAATATTGGTTCCAGGAATCAAATTCAGGTTAGACAACTTGATGTCAAGTTCTTTTATCCAAAGTCAAGAACTTTCAATTGGTAAAAGTTTTCTTCTTTTATTTTCCAAAATAAGTATTATTATTCTGATCACAGTATACAGTTATAATTAGAAACACAAGCAAATACTTCCAAGTTTATGTTTCTCTGAATTAATTCAGGTACCTTTGAAAAGTGGCAAAGTGGTGTTTTTGTTTCTTTGTTTTGTTTTTTTCATACTGGTCCCAGAATCTGACTCTATTTGTTCTAGGAGGATTACATCATTTATTATGTGATGAAACATTATATTTATGCCTGAATAAAAACACCTGACTAATAACATCCACTTAGGTAAAGAACAGATGTGCGTTGCTGACAACATGTTCATTCAGAGTTCTCTGGGAACAGAGCTCTTGAACAATGGCTCAGCCATTCTTTACTGAAACAGAACATCAGGCATGAAATAGGGAAGGAATAGTCAGACCTTTATCTCATCAGGAGAGACTTTTCCCTTTTCTCATCCCCCCGCCCTGATTTAGAGCAACCCACACAGAAACATAAACATATGTCATCATCTTAATCAAAATTTTTGTTCGTAACACAATTTTAATAATCTTCATATCTTCCTATTTTCCAAGGGATATTTGTGATGTCTGCAGTACTTTCTACACACACACACATACACACACACACAAACACACACAGTTTTGGTCTAGGGTATGGAAGGGTGATGAAGAATTAAACCTATATGCTTTAGGTTACACCACGGGCTCAAGGCTCAATGATCTCTACATTATAAATAAGCAAAGATAAAATTGATTTTGTATGCAAGGTTGAGTTAAAGTCTTTTTCTAGAACATTTCCATATTGTAAAAATCACTTCTACAGGGAATGTGAATAAGCAGAGGAAGCCTTCATCATTTGTTTACCTGTAGACCATGGCATTTGGATTGAATTTCTAAATTAGAACTCTTATCATTGTCCTTCACTCCAGTGGAAGTTTGTAACCCTAGAGTCGCTTAATCCATGAGGCTTTCCACAGTATTAGGAGTGAGGACTACAAGTCTTGCACAAAAAATGGGACTGGCTGAAAGACTGATTTCAAAAGTTCCTTTCACCACAATTCATTACTCCTAGGAATTCCTTAATATTTTTCCTTTAGTCAAATATGTTCTTAGATTATTTCAAATATGTGAGACATTGTTATAATCTTGAGCCTTAGAAGATATCTAAGTGTACATTTCCATGGGAATTTTACTTTTATAGTTTGCAAGTCCTCCAGTCCCACCTGTGTTTTTAGAAATCTGCTTTCTAAATCTATCAGAATACGTACAATTTACAAGAATAATGTTTCTGGTTGCATTTGTTTTAAAAGAATTTTTAGGGTAAGCTAGCTTTTATTAGTCTTTGAATTTATTAGTAGCTATTAAAGTACACAAAATAGAAGACCAGTTTTATGCTCTCCTTCTTTTTGAAGAGAGTAAAACAAGAAAATCATCAGCATGATTGAAAAATAGATCAGATACGTAATACATAACAGATAAAGGAGATAAAGCTTGAGGTAAGATTAATATGCAAATCTAACTGCCATAAAACATTGCACACATTTTCTAAAACATGCCATAAATATATGTCTAACATCTCCAACTGTGAAATCACAGATCCATGCAGAGATTTAAAATGTCCCCAAGGGGCTAACAACAAACAGCTCCTCAAGAGAAGCACAGATCTCCTGATACTTACCCTGATATAAATGTCTCCTTGGGTCCAATAATTGAGAGATCATAGAAGAGGTATAGATATTAGTGTTCAGCCTGTCCAAGTGCAATTTAGTCCCTGCATTTACTCTTCGCTTTTCTGAAAGATCATTTGAATGATCTTTCAGAATACTTGAATGAGTCCAGTGGTAGAATCTCAGCACTACTACAATATTTTATTATTTAACAGACAATTCCCATAAAAAAAATCTGTTTCTTTTGTTTAGCTTCTTATGCATACTCATAATTTTAATTCTCTGGAGCAAAGTAGCACAAAGTACTCCATATTCCACTTTTAAATAATTTAAGAATAGCCACAACCGCTGCTCCCTATTCATGCATACATTCATTAAAATGTGCATTGTGCTTCCTGCACTTGACTAGGTGCTATGCTAAAACGTGGGTTGCTGTAACATGAGGAGGAAAAATAAAAGCTCTTGTTTCAACTAGATATACACAAGTAAAACATTAACATGTGGGTACATTTTTTCCAGCTTCTTTCTTGAGCTAAATATCACGGGCTTTTCTCTTCAGAGGCTCTTCACACTCCACTGCCTCGCTCTGTGCCCTGTGGTCTGACTTGAAGAGACTTTTGCATTAGAGATTCTGAGGAGGGGAAAAGAATGTCAGCTACTTATTCTTCAGCTAAGTCCCTGGATGGACATCCACAACTGGTGTTGCCCATCAGGCACAGGTCATAGCTTTATTTCTAATGTTTTATGCCCCCCTCCTTCCCTGTCTCACCCCCCCCCTGCTGTCTTGATATCTTCTCGCTCTTTCTCTACAACTAAATTTGCCTACTGCATCTTATACTTCTTAGACAAATGACACTGAACTTTCATTTATGGTATTATTGTACCCTAAACAGTTCTTTTATTTGCATTTATTTTATTCGTTTCCTCAAAGGACCACAGCAACGGGAATTTAGGATTGCTGAAACAATGCTAACCATATAGTAAACGTGTATACTAAACACTGAGTAAGGAATCTGGGAAATAACAGCAACTATTCTTACTGTAGATCTCTTCCTACTCATTGTTCTAATTGATCTATTTTTATCTATCATCTGTCTGTCTATGTATCTTATCTATCTATCATGATTATCATCTATCCATACATACATCTACACATTTATATTTGGCATAGAAAAGTTGAGTAGTTCAATATTATTTAGCATAATGAGTTTTCATGATCTGAAGACTATCATTATTTTATATTACCCATTTACCAAAACACAATGGTTTGATAAATTATGCTTAAAATGGGAAGTCTAATGTGGCAATGTCTAATAACCACATACAGAAATTAGTTACAGTTATATTATTGACTTCATTTCACTGTGAAAATACTTTGGTTTTTAATTATGTTTGAGTAAAATTGAGTCACATATGTAAGTGAACACACAAAATATTGAGAAAAAGTGATTTTCCCTTCTTTGTCTCAAAAATGACATGGTGATATCAACTTTATTTCTATTCAATTGTAAGAGGAGAAATTATTCTGGGATAGAGTTCTCCATTTATCCTCTCTAAATATTCAAATTATAAGTCAATCGCATTATGTTAACAAGGAATGGATAATGTTGTCAATAAGCCTGAAGTAACTTGGTGAGGCAAGCATACACATTACAATATCAATTGATGAAATAAACTAGATTATGATGTTGAATGAAGCCATATTATAAAGTACAGTTCCTAGAAACATATCTATGATCTGTAAGTGCAGAAATTAAGTTGAAATCTTAATTTTATATATATATATATATTGTATATATATATATAGATACAAACTATAGATATGTATTATATATATATATAAAGGATATTATACATATATATCTTTATAACATATACACTACTATATATATACATCTATATATATGTCTATATATATTATGTCTATTTTATATCTCTTCTTACTATATACTTATAGCATGTCGGTGGATGTGTACTCATGCCATAGTTTATTTGGAAGTTATTACAAACAGGGTTTTCTCACTGAAACAAAATATAACATGCTGAGAGGCCACAGTTTATTGTGCAACCCTGTCAATTTTGAAATGCATGTTGGTTACGTTACAAACTTTACCTTGGAAGAAGCAACATCCAAATCCCCTTCAGTCAGCACAGAAAGAAAACTGATAACAGACCAACTTAAAAATTGTTCCAAAGGCAGGGCATGATGGCACATACCTTTAATCCCAACACTCCGGAGGCAAAGGCAGCAGATGAGATCTCTGTGAGTTCAAGGTCAGCCTGGTCTACATAAGTGAGTTCCAGGACAGCTGGGGCTTCAGGGAGACCATGTCTCAAAAAGACCAAAAAATAAAAATAAATAAATAAATAAATAAATAAATAAATAAATAAATAAATAAATAAATAAAAGAATTGTACCAAAAAGCAATTTGGTTAACCAATGAGCTTTTTATAGTAACATTTCATTGCTTCTAATTGGCATTACACTTTTTTGTAGGTTTTTGTATTCCATGTAATACATCTTAATCAAATTTAGTTTTCTCCTTAGCAGGCTCACCAGATTTCAAGTTATTCTGTTATATATGTTAAGTCTGGTCAAACATTTCTATCCAGGTGCCCCTTGGTTCAAGTTCATCAGCCGATCGATCTGGAGTAACTCTCCTAAAGAAGATCTTCTGCCTGTCACCCCACAGTAATCATTGGCTAGGGTCTGGTTTCCGGGTTCCTTCCACACCGTCCTGGGCTCTGTCTGAGTCAGCATGGGTCTTGTGCATGATATCACCATTTTTGCAAGTTCATATGAACAAGTTTCCAGGAGCCTGAAAGCCTCTGTTTCCATTTGCTCATGCACCAACCATGGCTCTTACAATCCTTCTTCCTCCTCTTCTGCAATGGTCCTTGAGATGTGTGTGTGTGGGTGAGGTTTAATATAAGTGTCCTTTCCAGGAACATACTGGCCCCGCTAACAGGATTATGGGTGAAGAGTTACTTGCGGGAACAGAATGACTCCAAAGCAGCTGTGTCACTCAACCCTCCCTACCTCCCTCTCACTACACACCTATGATCATTATGAAAACCTGAATTCCTGCAGCTCTGAAGACTGCAGACAACTCAGGAGGCCCTGCAGCTCTCACTACAGTGTGACTGCTCAACCTCCTCTTGTGGCAATTGTTTACTGCTGCTATGAAACTGCAGATGGGGTTTCTCAGAATCTCTGAAGTGCAAGCTTTTGCAGACATGTGACATTTTGTTGAACTCCAGATTCTCCTTTTCCTCTTGGAATAAATGTTTGAATTCAGAGGAAACTGCTATACAATAATCACACATGAGAAAATGGATCACCACTGTCTGCATTCTAGACAATGACAGTAAAAGCAATCTGCATTTGATGTCCTATGTGAAATAGATCACCATTATTGGTTTTGCTAATCAAGTTACTTGTGTACCAGAAATCATTAATTCAAACTTTAAAAAAATATTTGGAAAGTGCTACAAATTCATAAGGTCTCCTAAGCATCAAAAGTTGTTTTTTGTTCATCTAGTTGACAGCAGAATATGCCCTCTGCATCTTCTGTTATTCCTTCACTCGTATTTTGAGAAGAGTAGTTATTCTCTGTCAAATGAAACATGCAATTTTGGGAAACAATAGAATAATGAGACTCTGAGATAGAATGAAAGCCATAATTGCCTTTGAAGGCTATATCAAACATACTTATACACCAATGCATCTTTGTTGCAGAATTTCTTTTTCTTTGCTTCTCTTTTCTTCATTTACTTTCTTTCCATTCTTTCCATTCTTTCCTTTATTTCCTTCTTTCCCTTTGAGTATTTTCTTTATCCTTTCTAGATATGCAGCATTCTTGTTTAACCAGGACATTAAACATCCATTTACGTCCCTATTAAACATTGTTTAAATGGATTTTGTCATTTGTGTTTTGAACACCATAAATTTTATTTGTGATTCCATTATTATAATCATGATTCTATTAAAAATAAAATGTAAAAATTCTGATAACTTCATATCATGACATCTGATCCCCTGGTATCAAAATTCTACCAGACTGTAATAGTCATACTACTATTCTGTTATAAAAGGGGAAGAAAGTGTAGGAAAGACGACGGGGAGGAATGATATGTCATTCATTGATGAGCTAATACCTGTGCTTGTACTCCATCTCATGTATGCTCTGCTGATGGCATTATCCTCTAAATCAAGCTTATTCATCCTTGCCCAAATGAAAGCACTCCAATATCCTTGTGTGTTGCTGAAAAATAGCTTTCTTTTCAGTAAGTTATATATGCATCACTTTATGACACAGATATTGCTAAGGAATATGCACCGAGTACACAACATACATAAATGTAGATAGGAAAGAATGGCTGCTATAAAAATCATCCTTTAGAAGAGAAAATAGCTGCCATCTACATGACAAAATGAGCTTTTTGGTTAGCCAACATGGATGGACTTAAGTAGATGATCTGTGGTGTTTTCATATATTCATGAACAAATTTCTTTGCGTGACTATGAAGAATGTGCCCTGTGATTTTGTGTTCATTCCCCTTTATCTCTCCTTCTTGCTCTTTCCTATTTATTACAGAATAGTAATACAACCATTGCATTCTGTTAGAATTGATCCTAGGGGCTCAGATATCATGATGTGAAGTTATCAAAAACACTACATTTTATTTTAATACAATCATGATTATAAAAATGGAATCACAAGGTATACTTGAAACAAGGATTGGGGTAACTCAACAGTGAAATGCACATGCATATGTCTTTGGTAACTTCATATTTTTAAAATATTTCTTAACTATGTTTGATCAATGTCCAACAAGAGAGGTCTCGAGTAATTCGATTTTTCATTAGAACTCAGTGTAGATTCATTTCTTCAATTTATAATCTCTCTTGGTCCTTGAATTGCTTATTTACCTGATATAAACAATTTGATGAGGAGCATATTTTGGCTTACAGTTTAAGAAGACTCTTGCTGTAGTGAATGAGACAGCATGGAATTAGGCCAATGCTCATTTTATCTGCAATGTAACAGGGTGCAGAGTGATCCAGCAATGACCAGGGGCTGCCTATAACCCTCAAAGCCCAAACATCAGTGACCAATTTTCTCAAGTTTTGGACCAAATCTTAAGGATCCATAACTCCAAAAAGAACACCACAAGCTAAAGACAGAGAGTTCAATCATACGATGCTTGTGTCGGACATCTTATATCTAAAGTATAAAATCCCATCCTCAATCTCCATAGACACATGGATATCTCATAGTGCAAATTTTATTTGATATTCAATTTAAATTTTGCTGAAACAAAATAAAAGCATGAGTAGATTTGTAGCCACCACTCATTAAATGTTAAGTTTTTGTCTAATTGCTATATCTTACTGAGCTTCATTTTCTTCTGCAGAAGGGAAATTTTCCTAATGCTGTTTTGAGACTACGCTACTATATTAAGTGCTTTTTTGTTCTGGTGGTCAGAAAACACATTTTTAATGAGTTTGTTTTTTCAGCCATTCTCCAGTTAAGTCAAAATAAGTTATGGCAATATTCAAGATCATATTGCATAAATAAAAACGCATACATTTATGTATGTTTAGTTAGAATGTCTGTGTTCCATGCTTGGATCTTTAAAACCACATTTTCCATTAATTAATATGGCAATTTTCAATTCTCAGTAATTATGTAAATTCTTAATTTGTGGAGTGTGCACATCAATGCATTACTAATGCACTAAAGAAACTGTCATTAGCCAGAGTTTTGAAAATTTCTCACTTTATACTCTTTTATCTTCAGAACATCCTTATAAAACACACTAGTCACTAAAGAACTGACAGTTATGATAAATAAGTCTGTTCTCTATTGCTTAATTTATTACAAAGATTTTGATCCATTCTACTGAATTAAATATTTAAATTTCCATTGACCTCTTTCTACCAATGGTTCATTGTTTACACGTCACAAAATTTTTAATAACTATTATTACCATACAGATATGCCTGATTTTTCATGAACTGAGAGCTTGTACCAATCAATAACCATCACATTAGTTACTGTTAAAGAAAAGCAACATTGCAGGAGTATCTTAAAAGAGACTTCAAATATGAATTAACTATCACTGTGTTCTTATTTATCTGTCATGTAAATGGCAAATCTATAAAATTTCTAAAAGTCACCTTTTTAAAAGACAAAGGAACACAATTAATAGAGAAGGTCATTGTTCAAGTTCATAAAAGAAATAATGGAAATCAGATTGTGATCCAATTCTTCACTGATGCAAAATGTTTTACAAACTGTCTATTAAAAGTATATAACAAAGTAAAAGATAAAACAAATGTCCTTTGCTCCTTGTCCACTTTATATAATCGACCTACTTCCTGACTGCAGAAACAGGGAGCATATTCCAATGAAGTCACCTAACAGCATCACACACCGGCTCACTCTGCCAATCCATGTGTTATCTTTTTTACTGAAGTGTTGAGTTGTTGAAGATATCCGAAAATACTCAGGTCTGTGGATATCCCACGAAGGTGATTTTTTTTTCATTATTTTACTCAGGAATGCAAATCCTTTCAAATATAAAATCCTAAACAGATTTCCCTTCTTCTCTGCTGCCAAATCTGAGTTATGATCCCCACCACAGTATCAATAGAGATTATTATTCTCTTTCCCAACATTCTCAAATTGAAATTCCAAGCATCCCTTGATGTGCTTTCCCAGCAGAATTCATGTGCATCAAACTCAAATGTGGGTGTAGAAATGCACACACACACACACACACACACACACACACACATACTTCACATGTAAAAATTCTCAAATATTTGTACACATTATGTGTCAAAATAGAACACCAACACCAAAGATTTCCCCATATCACTCAATAAAATTCTAAAAGTAAGCACTGCATATTTAAGAATATTTTTTTAAGAAACTGGGTTGCAAGGTACTAAGTAGTGTAGAGATAGTGTTCAGATATAGGGAAGACTTAATTGGCACAACCAAAAAGAAGTTTTGTTCAACTTTCTGAAAGTTTACTCAAGCTTAATTCATAAATATGTCTCACAAAACCAAGTGTTCTTTTCTGATTATATCAATCAATGTTCTGTTCTCTATGTGATCTGCTTCTTGAGTGTCACATGTATAACTAGAGTCTATTGCTTGAAAATTGTGTTACATATTAGAAATATGAAATGCTTTATGCTCAATAACATATTGTACCAGATTAAGATTTTCAAATAAATTGCTAAAATGTCAGCACTATTTACACAATTAGAAGACTATCTTCAAGGGAGCTGGAAGTAAAATGAATGTTTGAGCAGCAGCAGATTTCTGCTAAAATTCTAGAAAATTTTTTTCATTGTCAACACAATCAAGAGATAGCCTTTGCATGTTCTATATAAATTTAAAGATTACATACCTGGTCAGAAATAACATCTTTTTTTTTCTACAATATATTTGAACCTAAAGCCTACATCAAATTCACAGAAGATGATATCTTAATTCAACATTGTTGTTTCAGGGCCTGGAGAGATGCCACAGCCAATAAAGAAATGGGACACAAACATGAGATCCTGAGTTCAGTCCCAGTGCTTCACAGATACATATGAAAAAAATACTCTTAATTCAAGGGTGTTCACTTATATAATTATCTAAATTTCATTGCATATCTAAATGTGAAACAATTTGTTTTAGATCTTGATAATTAATAATTTTGTAGAAATTTGTAGCATTACTAAGTCACATGACATTTATAACGGAATAAATAGTTGTCTGACTCAGATTTAATTTTAAGGCCAACAGTAAGTCTGAGCTTTCAAGGACACATCCCTTCAGATTCTCCAGTAAATGAGCTCTTGAGACAGGTCACTCATACTTTTAGTGAAACACTCTTCAGTAATTTTGGGAAGGAAAAGTTATAATCCACCCTTATCAGAGAATCTTGTCCTTTTATCCCTTGGTCTGAAATTACTCATTCACACAATATCAACCAGATTTCTTCATTATTCTCACTGTTTTCAATGAGAAAATTAAGCTGAATTTGGCACTTTGAATTGCTTCCATATGGTAAACAAGCAAGGGAAAAGTGTGAACATCGGGGATTAATTTCAGGTGTCCAGGTCTCAAGGGAAGTACATGGCTCAGTGAGCTTGTTTGCATTATAAACAGTAGCTTTTTGATACAAAATTAAGTAAAAGTCATTATTACATATTTTGGAAACATTGGAAATAATTTCTACAGAAATCAAGAGAGGAAATAGCATAGGGATCATCTGTAATTTGTATATTATTTACTTCAGACACTTTATTGACAAAATAGCTCACAAAAACTGGCAATCCACACAGAATCAATAAATATTGCTATTAATAGTTAAATTTTGGGGCTGGGGAGATAGCTCAGTAGTTAAGAACACTCACTTTTTTTGCAGAAGACCTGGGTTCAAGTCTTTTTTTTTTAATTTTTTTTTTAATTATTTCTGTATGTGTACGAATGTACTGTCTGCATGTAGGTCTGTGCACCCATGTCATGCAATGCCGCGGAGTTCAGAACTGAACCGGAGTTCAGTTCTCCGGTTCAGCCGCCATGTGGGTGCTGGGGATCGAACCCGGGTCCTCTGCAAGAGCGGTCGGCGCTCTTAACCGCTAGGCCATCCCTCCAGCCCCGGGTTCAAGTCTTAGCACCCACATGGCTACTAATAGCTGTCCTCAACTACAGTTCTAGGAGATCTGAGACTCACATCTGTCATCCTCTGGCATTTCATGACAGGGGTGCCCTTACATACATATAAGCATTAGACACATACACACAAAATAAAAAATTAAGTTAAATTTAGTTAATTTTCACAGTTTTCCTTTATGTTGATCACATGAGGTTTTGTTACACAGAGATAGTTTTCAAGTAGAAGACTAGATCATGTATTGTTACATTATATAGCAGATTTGCTTTCAAATTTTAAATATTAGCATGTTTTATTGAAAATTCAATTCTTGCAGATATCCACACACATTTCCTAGGGCTATCACCTATAACACATCTTTTTTTAATTAATTTTATTTATTTCTGTATGTGTATGAATGTACTGTCTGCATGCAAGTTTGTGTCACCTATAACACATCTAATGGTAGTGACCTCATGTTCTTCCTTCTTTACATATATATTTTATTGAATGTTTGCATTTCATATAATATGCCTTAATCATAGTTAGACCTGTCCCCTATCTGCATCCCCACATAGACCACCCACCAGATTTCATGCATTGCCATACATATTAAGGCCATTGGAGTCAAGTTTTTGAACCATGATGGATGTTCTTCCTTCTTAAACTTGCTCTTTCCCCTATATAGCTAGGCTTCATGAAGGAGACCATGATAAATCTCATTGATTAAGACTGAAGGACTGGATTTATTTGACTCCTGTGTTATAAATCATCATCTGTCACTGATTTAAACACTGTGTTTCAACAGTTTTCCCATTTTGCTATCCAACTTCTTAATTTTTTTTATTATCCACTTCATCATTTTGTTCACCAAAACACCACACTCTTTCGTACCCTTTATAGGCAGCCTCTCTTCTGACTGTACTTTTTATTCAAGGCATAATTTCCTTGCATTTCTCCCATTAAAATTAATCCTTTTGAAAGGGTTGTTTACATTCCTTTGAAACAAATGATTTTCTTCCCAGAGCCATCTATCCTCCACAGCAAGTTGCTCTTTGTACCTGTTTTTGTATTTCTTTTTTATTTCAAACACTTTACTATTTCAATCAATTATGTTTACTACATTTTTCTTTATTTTTCTGAAAATATAGTCTTTTTGATATGGTATGAGGGATAAATGGCTTCTCTTTTTCACCTATGGTTACCAAGGGTGTCAAAATTTGACCGATTTAAACTGAGCTAAATAGATACTCGTTATAAAACTGGTAGACATATACTTTTGTTTAAGCCCTGAAGGAGCAGAAAGGTAGAATGTGTATATAGTATTCTAAAAAAGTTGGCTGAGTTTCTGTTAATAGTGGATATCTAAATGGAACTGAAAAACGATGTCTGAAATACACAAAACATCAACAAAATATTCTATTAAAAAAGATGAAGACACTGATTTCATTAGATCATTTAATTTTTAATTATACCTTATTCTGTGTATCCATTGTATGTGGTGCTGCATTAATAAGGACATTTCCAGATAAGGGCATAATATATGTTGAGCCTCATTAATCTCCTTCATTTTTGAGCATCTGTAAATCTCATACAATTGTTTCCACCCAAACCCAGTCCCCTCCATCCCCCAACCTCCCATCAGACCTAATGTATCACAACATGGAAACTAAGCCCTATCCTGTCAAGCTCCCAAACCCAGAAGTCCTTCTATGGAAGTAGATGTCCTGGAATCTAGTCAGCACATGTAGAAACACTAGGTAAAGCACACTCTTCCTCACCCAACAGTACTCAGTCTCCAATAGTTTTCAGTCTGCAGTAAGTACCCCACCCATTTCTCTTGCTGTTCATTGAGACCTTGCCCCAGTTGGCAGGACTCCTTTGTCTGATTGCCTACATTGGCAAAGGTTTCTATGTGAAACCTTACATTCCCTTGTAAGCCACTGTTTTTTGTTTTGTTTTGTTTTGTTTTGTTTTTGTTGTTGTTTTTGTTTTGTTTTGTTTTTATGTTCATGCAGCAGCCCTGGCTCTAACAATCTTTGCACTCCCTCTTCCACAAAGATCCCTAAGTAATGGATAGGTAAGGTTCAAAGTAAAGGTCCCATCCAGGGACACCCACCCTGGTGGCTCCCATTCTTTGGAGGTGCAATTGTTGTGGGCTCTTATTTGCATAACACTCTATTGTTTAAGCAGACATTACTGGTGGGAATTGAGGGAGTGTGCTCATTTTCTCTTTGGTCTTCATTCTGTTAAGAGGTTCAATTGTAGATGTGTCTTTTAAGATGGTCTCTGGAATGCCAGAAAGTGTTACCAAAGGCCACTAAACCAATAAAGCAAATATAGGTCTCCTTGAGTCAAGTAAGACTCCTCTGCCAGCACCAGCTACACCTCACCTGCCTGGAAATACTGTGCAGCAGTGGCAGCCATATGTCTGTATATCTCAAATCTAATTGGCTATTAGCTCTCTCCTTGGAGGAATAACTCATGGCTGATGCCACAAGCTTACATCCTCTAATGGTTAGGAGATGTTATAAGCCACAGGAAGACCCTGTCATACTTAAGAGAAGAAAATGTAATTCATGGATTAACATACCATCCAAACATCTGTGTACCTACCATAACAATTAGTACTGTTTAAATACCTATATATCTAATTGCATGTGCTTCATTAGTAGGATCGAAAGGTTATGCCTGGACAAGCTGTCAGTCCATGAAAGGAAACAGCCAGAATTGACCAGAGACCAAGACAACAGCTCCAGAGAAAGTAGACTGTTTTGCTTCTCATCCACCTGTGCCCCTTTTCTAAGCCTAGGGAACAATCTGCCGAAGAGGGGGCGCCGTAGAATGTAAAGGCTGCGACTGGGGTGAATGGTGAAACTACAACAATATAGCCTGGACACTCATTTGATCAACTTGATTGAACATACAAGCCCCCCCCCCCACCGCTAGATGGTGGGACCCATGAGCTGTGTGGGTTTGGGCACAACTGCCTTCAAATTGGTTTTACATAAAGGATGCTTGTACTCACAAATTATCACTTATTGTTAAAAAAAAAAAACCGAGAAAGATGCAGGAAAGTTACGGCAGAATGCATGATCTGGGATGGGTTGGGGTGGGGTAGGGGGAAGGGAAAGGGATATATGCCTGAACTGAATTGGAAAATGATATTCTGTGTCTGACCAGTTGTCAAATTCTGCAGTGGCACCCATTTTTTGAATAGAGTAGCTTTTTTGATGAGTGGCATACAATATACTTGTCCGTAAATACGAGATTCCATAGTTAGTATATGGAATCATTTGTCTAAAGATATGACCCTGATAGGCTTTTCTCTAGGCTCTATGTCCTCTCCAACCCCGTGCATTTGGCTGAGATTATAATGGCTCTCATGCATTCACTCCCATTGAGAGGGTTCCAAATCCAATTAGATAGCTGTTAACCATCCCCCAGGCAACAGTGTCTCCACTGCA
Organism: Rhizomys pruinosus; assembly: GCA_009823505.1. Taxonomy (NCBI): domain Eukaryota; kingdom Metazoa; phylum Chordata; class Mammalia; order Rodentia; family Spalacidae; genus Rhizomys; species Rhizomys pruinosus. The sequence goes on along the minus strand of VZQC01000716.1, from coordinate 17,297 downwards.
TCAATAGAGGTAGTTTGCTGGACAGCTCATCGTGGTTGTTAGAATCTGGCACAGACATGTAGCATTGATTGACCCTCTCTCATAGCAGTGTGCACATTGTCTAACATTAGGAGCACTTAACTTCAGATAGATAAGATGCAGAACAGTTCCTGATCCATTAATCTAAGTCCCATCCCTGAAGCATGTTCCACTCTGAATAGTAGGACCTTATCTTCTATTTCTGGTAGATAATAAAGAGCTTTGGACATCGCCTGTTTTGTTTTGAGAATCAATTAAATTATACTCACCCACCATTCAAAGGAAGGTATCTTCTGTCTTGCAATGTGTTCCCTGACACACATCTTGAGAAATACAGTGTGGTTTTTATAGAATTTAACACCATTAAAAATAAACCTCACCTGCCCATGCCTCAGGAACCATTGCAGAAGAGAAGGTGGAAAGATTACAAGAGCCAGGGCTGGTGCATGATCATAAGGAAACAGAATCTTCCTGGCCTTTGGAAACTTGCTTATATGAATTTATAGCCACAGTACCAGCATGCACAAGACACATGCAAACTCAATCAGGAAAAAGTCCAACATAGAACTGTGGAAATAGGCCCCAACCTTAGGTGAAGAAATATTGGCAGTTGATTACTGCTAAGTGAGAGAGAGCAAGAGTTGATCTATGTTAAGGGAGTGACTCTAGATAGACTGATTAGACTTCACTGGATTAACATGTGTCCTAAGTGACATCTGGGTACAAAAACTTGGCTGAATAAGCCTTAACATACATCACAGAATATATGAAATCTGGTGGTGGTGCTGTGGGGCGTGGATGAGGGAAGGGGTACAAATATGATTACAATGTTTTGCATGCAGTACACAAAAAGTCAATAAAAATACACATTGGAAAAAATAAATAATATAAGCTATACACTGTGCATCAGAACACTAGGGATGGTTGTCTTGTGGACTTTTCCATAGATGGCCCAGTCCCATACACCCAAAACGTCAAGGTTGTGAAATTGTTAACTCATGTGGAATGATGGCTTCAAGAGAAAGCTGTACCATACTCTGGTAGCATAGGGTGAATGCTTCTTTAGATTGAACCATCCAGATGACATTTGTGGTCTAACTCAGCCTGGTTATTGATCAAGCTGACAGTGCACACTGGTGTTAAGCGTGTGCACTGATTTTGTAGACTTGCAAAAATATAAGTTGTCATGGAGGATTCCATGGAGGACAAAATTAGCCCTTGACAGTCAGGCAATATATGAGAGTTTGGGTATTCTGCAGAGGGCCCCCAATAAGGGATACATGAGGCAGTTAAGCCTAATAGTAAACTTCAATGGAGAAAGGATGTTGGTGACATCAGAACCACAGTATATCTACCTAGAACAATCACGGGCATTAAGTTGAGGTGCCCTTAGAGAGAGAGAGAGAGAGAGAGAGAGAGAGAGAGAGAGAGAGAGAGGGAATGTGGGTAAAAGTAAGATGGCAGTAGATCCACATATAATCAGCATTTTCAAATCCCACATCTCCACACAGTGCAATGTCTATACTTGACAGAGAGCTAACAGATTTCTTGTTCATCTGGCTGGACCTCAGTTGCTTTCATCTTACCCTACCTGTTATCAATCTATGATTTTTTTCCTGAAATAGGAAAATTAAATCTGTATCATTGTATCTCAGATGTACACAACTTAGGTTTAATTATTTTGCAGGTGCTCAAAACTAAAAGTTTCTCTTATATCTCCAAAGAACTATCTAATTAGAATTTTGAGCAATTTAAATTTAAGCACTCTTGAATGTGAATTAAATGCACCATGAGATTGGCATGGACCTTTGTGAAGAGAGGTAGAAAGATATTGCTTAATTGTGGAATGTCCTCTATATGTTCACATATTGAAAACATTCGTGCTATTTGGCTGCCACGTATCCCCACCGCAATGGTATTTTGCCATATTGCAGGTGCAGAAGCAAATGGATGAATTTTTAAAGGCTTAACCTCTAAATCTGCTGAGCTAAATAAATCTTTCCTCCTGTTAAATTGTCTCTGTCACGCATTCTGTCACAGTGACATGAAAGCTAACTAACAGAGACAGGTGTCTGCAAAGATAGCTAAATAAGTGAGTCTCATGCAACATATGCGGCTGTCAGACATACTATTTGCCTGCCTTGTATCAGATCAGCTGGTCCCTGTCTTCAGGTATCAATTGATAGGGGCTTGATTGACTTTTACATGTAACTGATCTTGTTAGAAGCTCTCTAAACTTCTCTTTCTTTCTTAGAACACTCAGACCTTGAAGACAGAATTAAAACTATTATTAAGCAATGAATATTTTCTTGACAGATAAATGCATATCTTAAATATCATAGAGAATAGCCCAGTATATATAGCTAACATATATTAATGTTTCATATTTCTAGGGATATAATATTATAATTTCTACATTTCATAATTTTGATTTATGGTATTAACTTCTTTTCTCATTATCAAGTGACATAATACTTCAAAACAAAACAAGCCTAAACAAAACTTAAGGAAAGAAAGATGTATTTTCCTCATGGTTTAAGAACACATAATAGTAGAGAAGCCATTGTTCACATTGTAGTTGAAAACCAGAAAATAGAAATTTGGACAGAAATCAATGCCAACCTATTGCTTTCAAATTTCCATTTAGTGACCCATTTCTCAAATGAGGCCACATATTCCTAAGGTTAAAGAGTGTCTCCAAACAGCCACATTAACTGGGACTAAGTATTAATGAGAACTGTAATATATGCAAAACATTAAACCATAATTTTATTTTAATTAACTAAAATTCAATCCACAATACTTTTCTCTGCTATTCTTCCCTTATACAGCTTATGCTTATGAGTATTTGAGGCAGTGTAATGGTTCAGTGTGGAAAGGACACTTACTAACAAGTCTGAGGACCTCATTAGAATACAAGAATCCAAATGTTAGAAGGAGACACTCAACATCAGCAAGTTGTATTTAGACTCCCACACTCACACTGTGTTCCATAACCACACTCTAATCCTCCAGTATACACAAAGGAATTTGATGTGCTTTTATAATATAGAATCCTGCTTCAATTTCCCATTAGATTCTGTACAGTGTTGACATGCATTTTATACTATTCACCATTATGTTATTTTTCTGTCCATCAAATGTACAACATATATTTGCATAGGAAGAAGCAGACTAAAAAGGTTGTAATTATAATCTTGTAAGTATTAATACCAAGGTTATCAGGATAAACAATTTTGATCATAACGGGTGGCAGCTCCATGAGAAGTGGGTAATAGTAGTCCAGGGCTTTAGATATCACCTGTATTCTGACACCTCAACCAACCACATTGGTCCTGGAGTCAGAGAATCTAAGTGAGATACAAAGGCAAAAATTTTAAATTTAATTAAAGCACCATTCTTTTTTTAATTTTTTAATTTATTTTATGTATATGAATGTACTGTCAGCATGTAGGTTTGTGCACCTGTGTTGTGCAATGCTGCGGAGGTCAGAAGAGGGCGTCAGATTCCCCTGGAACTGGAGTTCTCCTGGAATTGGTGTTATGGACGGTTCTCAGCCGCCATGTGGGTACTGGGGATCGAACCTGGGTCCTCTGCAAGAACAGTCAGTGCTCTTAACTGGTAGGCCATCTCTCCAGCCCCTAAAGCACCATTTTTTAAGTCTCAAAGCTTCATTTTCTAATTTATAATATTGGAGTCATGTAAGGAACAACTACAAGTTATGAAATTGTGTAAACAAGTGAAGATCGGAGATTTTCCCAGTGTCTGACAGTGAATACAGATTGTTTTAGATACTATCCTAGCCCACATGCTCTGTGTTTTATTGTAAAATTTCAAGAGACTTATCAATGAAATACATGCATTGGTTTACCTCTTAATACTTAAAATGTTTGACTATGAAGATAGCTTATGCTTTTATGACTTTTGTTTAAATGGAGATATAGGATTTAGCCATAAGAGAAAATAATGGCCTTTCATTGGAAACACTTGAAGAAATGGCTGTTTTTCAAATGATGGAAGTTAAACAAGGGAAAAATATTGATTATAGAATCAGAAATTTGGAATTTGATAAATATTATAAAATAAGAGTCTGAAGAGTCTGCCTCCCTCTGTTCAGAATATATGACAAAATACTTTTTCTCTTTTCCAGAAATAAGTGTATCTGAGTACACTGTGCATTATGCCTTTCAAGGTGGGCATTGGGTTGTGCTTCTACCCCACCTGTGTCTTATCTTCTCACTGTGTTTGATAAGGTTCCAATCTGTTTTAGTGATCAGATTGAGACTCTAACCCTGTTACACAAGCTGTTAGGCAGGGAAACTCTTTGTAGTACTCCTTACACACATGACAAAATAGAAACTGTTTTAAAAGCATCCCTATGAGTGTCACTCCAACTTTAAAGAATACAGGACTATGACATATGACAGAGTTTGTCAAATTACTTAGTTTTCATTGATTTTAAGAGTAAATTTATGCTGGGTATGGTGGTGCACGCCTTTAATCTTAGCACTTGGGAGGCAGAGGCAGGTGGATCTCTGTGAGTTCAAGGCCAGCCTGGTCTACAGAGTGAGTTCCAGGCCAGCTGGGGCTACAAGGAGACCCTGTCTTGAAAAGGGAGAGAAAGAAAAAGAGAGTAAAGTTATGAGATGCATGGCGAGGGCCAGGTGAAGGTCCCAGTGACCTGGGGTGAGAAGGAGGCCCCAGCCTCACTTCTGGCAAGAGCTTGGTGAAGGTCCCAATAACCCGACCCAGGGTGAGATTCAAGCCACTGAGGGCCAGGTGAATGTCCCAAAGAGTAAGGGTGAGACGGTGAAGGTCCCACCAATCCAGGCTAAGACTAAGGCCCCAGCCCCACTTCCAGGAAGGGCTTTATGAAGGTCCCAGCAACATGACCCAGGTTACCCCGCAGACCCAGGATACCCCTGCCAGGTCCCTGGGGGCTTTCACCCCCAGGGACCTGGCAGTTACCCCCACACAGGCCAAGGTAGCTGTGTTGTTTCCTCCTTGCCCCCTACAATTCGTGATGTGGATATCCAGTGGGAACAGCACTAGTGACTCCACAGCACAAGGAAAGATAAAAGACAGCAAATCTGCCACTCCACAGCTAACGTAAAGGAACAGGCCAGAGGGAAGCATTTTGAGCAAGTGAGTGGTCATGCTCAGCAGCTAGTCTGCCTGATGTGTAACCTGTTCAGATCACTGGAGAAGCTGCATACCAGAAAGAGAAGTGAGAGTTTGACCTTTCATTATACAACCAAAAGAGAAAACATGAAACTTAGGCCAGCCAGCCCTTCATAAACAAGAAGAAAACAAGGAAGGCATCTGAAGAAAAAAAGTAAAGTAAACTAACACAGTGAAGAAACACCTGAATTTTGCATCAGATTACAACATTTCAACAAAACACACCCACATGCCCAAAGCACAAGAACATAACAACACCAAGGGAAAATCAAATAATTAATGCCAACCAAATTCTTTTTTTATTTTATTTATTTTTGTATGTGTATGATTTTATTTATTTTTTATTTATTTATTTTATTTATTCTGTATGTGTACTGTCTGCATGCAAGTTTGTGTACCCTTGTCGTGCAATGCCGCGGAAGTCAGAAGAGGGTGTCGGATTCCCCTGGAAATGGAGTTCTCCTGGAATTGGAGTTTCAGATGGTTCTCGGCTGTCATGTGGGTGCTGGGGATAGAACCCGGGTCCTCTGCAAGAGCAGTCAGGGCTCTTAGCCGCTAGGCCATCTCTCCAGCCCCAATCCCAACCAAATTCTATCAGTCCTATAGAAGATTGATTCCAACAATAAGATCTCCTTGCAGGTAACCCAGAGCACAGATCTTAAAAGAACAATCATAGACATACTCAAACAAGTTAGGGAATACAAAAACAAATCTAGGAAACAAAAGGAGAGAATGACAAACTCTGGAAAGACCTAGAGGGATAAAATGACAAAGTCCAGGAAGAGCTACAGGGAGAGAATGACAAAGTCTGGAAAGAATTAGGTGAAGAGAATGACAAATTCTGGAAGGAAGTGTAAACCCTGAAAAAGATCCCATGCTGAAATGAAACAGGAAATCGACCAGAGAACCAAGGATCTTGGAGGAGAGAATGACAAACTTCAGAAGGAAGTGGAAATACTAAAGAAATCACAGGATGGAATCAAAAAGGAAATCTAATACCCATCCAATGATCAGGAAAGGATAGGAGAATGCCTCAGATTGATTGAAGCAGAAAATACAATGTCAGCATTGGAGGATAACATGGAATAACTAAAAGTATCAAAAAAAAGAGTATGAATACTAAAAACACACACATACACACACACATGAGTGGAAAAATCTCAAATGTGGGACACAATGAAAAGATGAAACCTCCACATCATAGGGATAGAGGAAGGAGAAGAATCCCAGGATAATGGTATCTATCAGATCTTCCACAGAATAATAGAAGAAAATTTCCTCAAACTGAAAAATGACAAACCCATACAAAAACAAGAACCATAGAAGACCAAATATATAAGGTCAGAAAATAAATCCCCTTCACCATATCATAGTTAAGATGCTAAATGCCCAAAACAAAGACAAAATATGAAAACCATGCAAAGACACAACCAAAAAGAGAAAACTACAGCTCCATCTCATTAATGAGCTCAGACACGAGAGAAGTAAAAGTATTCATGGAACTGAATGAAAAAGATAATACAACAACAAAACCTGTGGGATACTTTAAAGGTAGTCTTGAGAGGGAAATTTATAGCCCTAAGTGCCCACATTAAAAAAAAAAAAAAANTTTTCTTGATCCTACCCAGTCTTATTGGAGTAATATGATATCTTAAAGTGGTTTTTATTTGTATTTCCTTAATGATTAGTGATGATGAACACTTCTTAAGGTGTTTCTCAGCCATCTCTAATTCCTCACTTGTGAAATCTCTGTGCAGCTCTTTGCTCCATCTATTGAGTGGGTCATTTGTTTTCTTTCTTCTTTGTTTTTTGAGTAGTTAATATATTATGGAAATCAATGCTTTGTCAGATGTTTTTGAGGTGAAGGTTTCCTCCCACTCTGTGGGATTTCTCTTCACTTCCTTGATTGTTTCCTTTGATGTACAGAAGCTTTTGAGTTTAATGAGGTCCCATTTGTCAATTGTCGACCTTAATTCTTGTGCAGCTGCTGTCTGATTTAGGAAGTCTTTTCCTACTCCTATGTCTTGTAGTCTGCTGCCAAGTTTTTCTTCTATCACCTTCAGATTAACTAGATTAAACCAAACAATAATCCGCCTTCCTGAAGCACCCTGCTCCTGCCTACCTTCCTGCACTTCAGGTGGTCTTGGGAGATCTCCTAGGGATCTCTAATTTCTAAAATCCTGTATAGCACAGAATCTACACCATTAAAGAAAGAGTGTTTTGTTTCTCAGTATAAATTCAACAAATACCAACCATGCAGATGAGTCCTTCCTAAGTATACTGAGAATTCTGAAATAGAAACAATAAAGACTAAATGCATCTATGGAATAATTGCATTTTATAAATTAAATTTAGAAGCTATGGAGATAGCTCAACTATTAAATCTTTACTGTGCAAATATGGAGACCAGATTTTAACCACCTAAAATCCATTAAAAATGAACAAACAGGATTTGCCGTAGTCACATCTATAATCCCAGCAATTTGACAGCAGTGATACGAGAGTCACTTGGGCTCACTGACCACAGGTCTAACTCTAGATTCAGTCTCCACATAAAAAGTTACAGAGCGATATAGAGGAAAGGCCATTGTTGCTTTCTGACCTCTGTATTTATACACACGTGGTCCACAAAAGAGGATGATGCTACATAGTTCTTAGGTGAGAACAGGTTTGCATGGAATCTATTGTTCTGGAGAAATTAACCCTCTTCCATTTCTAGTGTCAGTGCTGTTCTCAAACCCATGCTGTGTCCATGATTCCTACAATAGAGGGCTTGGGACCTGCAAAAGACTTCTTTGTCTAAAGTTAACAAGGATGTTACTTAAGAATATCCTGGATAACACAGTAAGAATGCAAAGTGAGGATGAAGATTCTGGACTTAAAAATAGTATATTTTTGGATTACCATATGAAGACAAATGTTTTAGTATAGGAACATCAGAGATATTTCTTTCATCTCTTTCATTTCTTAAAAAGTAGAATGAATTAATTGAGCAAAACAATCCTGGAAGATGTCTGCACCATGAAGTACAGACGCTGCTTCCCCCAAAGCCTGTATGTCCTGTTCTGCTTTTATTTCTTGTAATGATAACTGCATGAGCACTGAGGCTGCACTACACTCAGATCATCTTCCACAAGACCAACTCTTAAAGGAGAACACAAAGTGTTCTTTGGGGGCAACAGTTGAATTACCATCCCTTATATCAAACTCTGCAATGTGTTGATCAAACTTTTGAAAGCACTCTATCCTCCATAGAACTGGCCTTTGAAAAATCTGCCCTAGATAAAATATCTTCACTGAGAACATTCTTGCTATCTACTTTTGATAAGTATTGGGAAAAATGCTATTCTGAACTAGTTCCTTGAGGATCAGTAGTATTATTTTTAATATGTTTAGATTCTCAGAACCTGCATGATAATAATCTGTGATCTCTGCAAGATTTTTTATTGATGCTAGATGTAAAATGACATTGTGGAGAATAAGTTGCTCAGAAGTTAATGAAAATAGGAATGCAAAATTTTCACTGTTATTTATCAGAGGATGATTCCCTCTCATAGATACTTTGACATGAAATATGAGTGAGATCACTCTATACTTAAATTTCTGCTATTGATGCTATTAATGGTGCATAACACGTAGCCTCTGTAATTCAGGAGATTAAACATTATATCAGAATTCATAAGTAAACAGTCAAAGAATGTGAATTGGACCATAAGAATCAAATATTCTATCACACATGGCACCATAATTATACTTATTTTGCAAATAGGAAATAGGACAAACTTGAACAAATTTAGCTTCAGAATGTATTCTTGATAATTAAGTCAATACTGCCTTCACAGGGTGAAAACATGATATATAAATGATAGTATGATTGATTAGAAGATAAAATGCTTGAAGAATCTTATTGGCATAATTAAAAGTATTTGATTGTGACACTTCAAAAGAAATGCCAGTGAAATCTTTGGATGACACATTAATATTAGATTAAAAGGATAAGGCCACTGAGAAGAGGTGATATCGTAATTGAAAATTTAAGCATTAAGAAAGTAGACACAGAAATGCTTAGTATTTAGAATTGCATTAGGCATGAACACCAAGAAAACAACATCTAGAGTAAGCAAAGTCTCCAAAATCTATTGAGTACATTCTTAATGTTAAAGAGGAAAAACAGAAATCTACAAGAAAAATGACATACAGTAAAAACTATGTAAAGCATGAGTTTGCAGCCTTATTCCAGGCATGTTAAAAGAATAAGCAAAATAGATATTCTTTGAAAATAAGATATGTAAGTAAATATAAACATGAGTAAAAGTATAAGTGTGCTTTATGAGTGCATAATACTAAACCAAGAAAGATCTCTGGATAAATTTTAGTATTTTTATAGCTCTGATATATTCATTCTAATTTAAGTAAAGTTTTTAAATCATATAAAATATTGTTTTCCCTTTACAGTCAGTAAAATCGTAAAATTGATTTTGATGCCAAGAACAAATTTGGACACTTGCCTCTTGCCTTCTTTTTAAGGAATTTTTAAATTTTATATGATGTTTTATTGAGAATATGTACAACTCATACAATAGTGCCCAATCAAATCCAATCCTCCCATACCCCATCCCTCCATCACAAACCATGCATTACAACATCCAAGCTAAGCTCTATCCAGTCAAGCTCCCAAACCCAGATGTCCTTCTGTGCAAATAGATCCAGTGGAGTCTAGTCAGCACATCTAGCATTCCTAGGTAAAGGCTATTCTTCCTCAACAAACAATACTCAGTCTCTTGTACTTCTCAGTCCAGGATCAAACCTTCACCCATTTCACTTGCTCCCCTCTGAGAGTTTGTCCCAGCTGGCATGGGTCCCATGCTTGATGTGGACATTGCCACAAGTTCACATGTGAAAGCTTACAGTTGACTGTAAGCCACTGATTTTTACTTTCATGCACCAGCCCTGGCTCTTACAATCCTTTGGCCACCTCTTCCACAATAATTCCCTGAGGTGTGGGTGGGTGAGGTTTAATATAGTGGCCCCAACCAAGGATACACATTCTGGAGGCTCCCATTCTTTTGAAACTTGACTAGTTCTGGCCTTCTCTTTGTATCACATTCTATTGTATAAGGAAGCTTTCCTAGTGATAATTAAGGGATGCACTTGATTTCTCTCCAAACCTCATTCTGCTTATAGAAATTCAACTGTAGATATATCTCCTAGGAATGGTGATCTTTCAGAATTATACGTTCCTGGTCTCACCAATTGTGTGATTCTACAGTACCCTACATCTGTTTCAAAGAGTAACTTTTTTGATGAATGGCATACAATATGCTTATCTGTAGATATAAGATTCATATTTAGTGTATCATAAGAAATTTCATTTGTTTAGAGAACACCAATAGTGTTTCTCTAGGCTTCATGTTCTTTCCAGCCTTGTTAATTTCTCTGAGTTTACAGTGGCTGTCCAGGGTTCACTCTGATTAAGAGGATTCCAAGTCCAATTAGATAGCTGTTGATTGTCCCCCAGAAAACAGTTCCTCTAGTGCACTAATAGAGGGAGTTCGGCCGGGCGTGGTGGCACATACCTTTAATCCTAGCACTCAGGAGGCAGTGGCAGGTGGATCTTTGTGAGTTCAAGGCCAGCCTGGTCTACAGAGTGAGTTCCAGGACTGCTGGGGCTACAGGGAGACCCTGTCTCAAAAAGACCAAAAAAAAAAAAAAAGTAGAGGGAGTTTCCTTGGCAAGTCATCATAGTTGTTAGGATTTATGGCTGGGTTTTTACCATTAATTGATTTTCTCCTTTACGTGTGTGCATATTGTCTAGCATTATAAATGCTTATTTTCAGTTCTAAATGCTTCCAGGCAAGCTCATCTCCCATTAATCTTGCTTTCTTCTTAAGTCTCCACCATATCAAAAAATTTTTAAAAAGACATAAATATATCGAGGAAGAAGGAGGAGGAGGAGGATGAGGAGGAGGAGGAGGAGGAGGAGGAGGGGAAATTCTCACCGAAATTTTTGTTTGAAGAGAAAAAGTAATTTAGAAGGTAAGTCCCTCGGACCTAATGTGTGAAACTGCATATTTGTATTTTTATTTGTTTATTTGAAACTATTGGGGTTTGTTGTTGTTTTTGTTGTTGGTTTCTGGTTGTTCTTTGTTTTTTGTTTGTTGTTTTCTTTTACCTGTAGGTATGGAGCTATGATTACAAAAAGAAACTTGGATTTTATTCTGAAATACTGCAAAATATTCAAATTTCTTTCAGTTCCAAAGTTAGTAAAATTCTGAAGGAAATTATGCATGTTTTCAAAACTGAAATAGTTATACAGGGATTACTTCTTGGAATATTTTCATAACATATTAAAATATGGAGAACAGGGACATTTCTTAGTTAAATCTGTGAAAGATTGTGCTTCCTTTTCCTGCTATGTTAAAAATTCATTTTTAAGTAAAAATAAGTACACTTAAATAATATTAAACTTCACATTCTTATATTTTTTCAATAATTTTGGCATCTCGATTAGTTTGGTTAAGTTCAATCTTATAATTAAAAGAAAAAAAGAAAGTAGAGAGGCAGAAGAATGTCCTTTTTGCATTTAAGGACATATTGCTGTAAATTGGACATACATACAAATGAGAAATATCAATTAAGTCTGGATTATTCAATGAAAATAAAAGCGGGTAAACTTGTTTTCTCAAAAACCTTAATAAACTACATGATATTTTAGGACTCAGTAAAAGTAAAAATGTCCACATTAAAAAAAAAAAAAACCTTAATGTAACTAAACAATAATCTGGAATGTATTATAATGAGTCTGAGCATTTGTGAGGTTTTTTTTTATGTCCACAATTACAAATCTATTAGTAAGGTATCTTGAAGAACAATAAACAAGAGTGGGCATAGCACAGATATGAAAGGCAGGCTGCAGGAAATAGTGAAGCACTGAAAGAGAGCAAGCTCAGGGAATTACGATGTATGGACATTGTACAATTGGATTTTATTGGTGATGTGTAAGATGTAAGAAGTGTGTAGACCAGAGGAACATTCTTTTAGCAAATTGAACACATATCATGTAGAATATGAAAGACAAGGAGCATGAACTATATGATTTCTGTGGATCTAAGAAATGGAATGAATTTCAACTACCAATGTATTTTAAAGTTTGTATTGTAGGAAAGAAAGACAATAACTACACTGTAGTACTTCCCAAAGTTCCACTTGAACACCCTGAACTGTGTCCCATTGTCAGAATCGGAAATTATTGGAGGATAACTGGTTTATAAGATATATTTTCCAGAAGATGAGCCCATCTGTGACAATCACCAGAAGTAGCAACAGAAGAAAATGGTCCAGAAGAGAATGATCATTTCTAAAATAAGATAGAGTATTGCTTGAGACCAAGAAACAGATTTACTCTGCAGTAGCCATTGTGGGAGAAATAATAGCCAACCAATCAGTTTAGCGTTTGTAGTCTGTACTATATGGCCAGATCTCCTGTGTTAGGAAATTAATTGCCTGTGGAAATTAACTCTGTAAGAGATAGGGATTATGGTATATGCCTATAGCGATACTCAGTAGAGAGTATGAGTCTTGAGGATCACAAAATTAGGCATAATATGGGTTGATAGCACAACAGCATTAAGGAAAATTAAAGCAAAATGTTTACATAGCAGGTTTCATTTCTAAAAGAATTTTAATACTGGAGATAAAGAAACATATTCAACCAAAGTTATAAGAATGTTAAGTCTCAAATAATTTATTATATGTACAGTCTGAAGAAAGTAAAAATATGAAAGTTATTGCAGCCACAGCAGGTAGACTGAAACACTTGAATCAAGGTCTTAAAAGGATAAGAGAGGATGAGTTACTAAGCAGAGGTTTGTGATTATGTTTTTGCAATAACAGAACTGGGAGCTGGGGGGGTATCAACACATATAATCCATTCTTCCTATCGACTAAATTCTTCCAAGAAGACATTTCCCTCCCTTTGAGATGTGCAGTAGAGAAAATAATAATAATAATTACATAACATATTATACTACAGGTTAAAATTGGGAAATTGATGGTTTTAAGCTATTTTCTGTGAAGAACAAGTGAAATTGGCACTTGTGAAGAAAATACTTGAAAATGCAGCTTAAATTTTGACACCACAGTAAAAGAAAAATAAATGAATAATAGCATACATTGATTTTTGGATAGAGCTTTAGTTAACATGATAATTTAAAGTGTTATGAAATCTCATGCAAAAGGTAAAACACACATGAATATTCTCAAAACACCATAGTTTGCATACAGAACAGTGATCTCAGACTTGTAGGCTTAATGTGAGGTCCTCAGCTTGGCAATACTTAATGGGGAAAAACCTTTACAAAGGGCCTAATAGAAGCAAAGTGAATGAACTGGAGTATGTCAAGAGAGGGCTCCAGCCCTGCCAGTCTGTTCTAATACTGACAACATGGGATGGGCTGTTTCCTGGGCCTCATGATTCTGCCACAATACGTACTGCAATGCAAGCTGAAAATTAGTAAGCGAAATGAATGGAGACGTAATAAAATCAATAATGGGAGAACAGAAAAAAAATGAGATTGAAATACTTGTCTCAGGGGAAATTAATCTAGAATATTCATCAATATTCCACAGAATTAACTTCAAAAAGATAATGGACTTATAACTTATAACTATAAAATTTGTAAAACATCCATATAAAGCACAGAGTCATTGTTTCAGGTTCTGGAGTCTGATCTAACCCATAAAAAAGAGAATTCACATCAACCAGCCACAAACTACTAACAACAACTATCTGAAATAAACAGTTATAATTTATTTAATTAATAAGGATAAAATATATATTATTTTATTAAGTTAGGGAAAATATCTAGTCCACAGTTACAGGTAACAGGCCTTCTCTGCTAGCTAGTAAGAAATAGCCTATTCTGTTCCTATCTTCTCTCCTTGGGCCTTGGCCATGTCCTTCTGAGTCTGTCTGAGAGCTCATGACTGCCTGGGAAAGACAGCCAGGTCCCATCATGACCTGTCACCAACCCTTGCTCAGAGATTACTTCTGGTATCTTGGCTTGAATCACACCTTCTTTGCTTAGCTAATTAACAAGGACCCATCTGATACCCATTACCTCAACATGGGACTAGGATCCTTGTCCTCCTGGAGAGCTCCTTGAGTAGCCTACCATGGTCAATCCTGTCCCTCCAACTAAAAATCAAAAGAGATAGCTGGGCATAGTGGTGCACACTTGTAGTCCCAGTGCTAGGGAGGCAAAGACAGGCAGATCTCTGTGAGTTCAAGTCCATCCTGGTCTAAGAGATTTCTAGGACAGCTGGGGCTATAGGGAGATTCTATCCCAAAAAGACCAAAAGAAAACTGAAAAAAAGAAAACCAAAAGAGAGAACCTGAAGCCTAGACCAATTACCTATTGATACCCTGCCAGGAAACAACATACCTACATCAAAAACATAAACTAAATAAAACTTAAACTCAACAAAGGCAGGCTTGAGACTCATATTAGACATACTAGCAACAAAGAAGTACACATCTCAGACCACATGGAAAAATACAAATAAAATACAATAAAAACTACCTAGAGGAAACCCAAGCCAGAAAATTTAAGGGAACACTGAATGGTACATATGATAACAAATTCAATGAGTTCCCAAGAGTACATAAAGAATTCAAAGAGGATAGTAATACACTCTTAACTGAAGCTCAAGAAAATACAAATATACAGATGACTGAAGCATCCAAAGATACTTGCACAGCAATATTTGTTGTTATTCTTTTCATAATAGCTAAGAAATGTATACAACCTAAATGGTCCTCAAGTGTTGAATGGATAATGAAAATGTGGTACATTTACACAGGAGTTCAACTCAACAGTAAAAGAGAAAATCCTGAAATATGTAGGTAAATGGACTGAACTAAAAAATGTTTATACTCAGGGAATTGATGTAGAATTAGAAAAACGAGTGATCTATAGTCTCTCTTATGTGTGTCTCTTACCTCCCAATTCTTATATGTGAGTACATCTGCTAATGTAACT
Source organism: Rhizomys pruinosus (assembly GCA_009823505.1). Classification (NCBI taxonomy): domain Eukaryota; kingdom Metazoa; phylum Chordata; class Mammalia; order Rodentia; family Spalacidae; genus Rhizomys; species Rhizomys pruinosus. Next base: position 2,058 of record VZQC01000716.1, on the reverse strand, counting down.
TCAGTAGCCAGGAAAATGGAAAGGAGCCATTGCAATAAGGGAAAGAAGGAGCTCAAGAGAGAGCAGTGGATAGGTGATTCTAAGCAGAAGATAGGGAGTGAGTATAAAGATGATACAGGGTGAGTGAAAGGAGAGATAAATAATACTTAACTAGCATGAAAAAAAAAACAGAAGGAAATTTATTATTTCAAAGTCCTACTGAAAAATACTCCAATGTATTTGCACATGTGTGTAGCTGAAAGCTATAGAACAAAAATACAGTGCCTTGCAGGAGAAACCTCCCTTTGAATAATTGGTCAGGTTAGTCCAATAGAATCTGAAAATAATACAGGCTGTTTCCATAGCAGTTGATTGCCTCCCAGAACATGAAGACAAGATCCGATTGCTGAAGAGAGGACACACTTCAGACACAGGACTTGGAGAAATTGAGCTGGATCTGACATGGAATCCTCTTCCTGGAATAATAGGTCTCATGATATCAGAGGGTGCTACTCAAGCTGCCCATAAAGAAAGACAAACAATGGTACTACCCAGCTGTGAAGCCTAATAAACAATGACTTTTCCAGCTAACTATTAGTATTGATGCAGTAGTGGCAATTTTTCTTAGGGGTAATCAACAGCTGCCTGTGTGGAATTAAGGCCCATCCAATGACAGGGAACTCGTTTGTAATACTGTAAATATAGTAGATACACATGCCTTGAGGTTTCATTGATTCTAGAGAAAAATATATTTTTCACACATCCCTAGATTGACATAATTTCTTATTCCATTCTAAATATGCATTCTGATACATAGAGAGATATATACCTTCCACTTTTTAACAAAGAAACTTCATTTAGCTAGGTGAAGAGTATTACAGACTTCCAAAATTGGTAAGACACAGAGACCAAGTGTCTGTTTGACAGGTACCCCTAAGTAACAATGCACCCCTACACATAGGATCAATGCATCTCTCAACTCTCACCAGAGAAGTTTCTTTATACAGCAGATAGTGATTAACATAGAAAACCACAACTAGTCAATGTGCAGAGAAGAAGAGACTTCAGAAAGCTCATTCCTGATAGAACACATGTTTCAAACCTCTTCTTCTCAAGACTCAGGGAACATTGTATTGCCCAAGAGGCTGCAGAAAGATTGTAAGGGCCAGCTGTAGTAGATAACAACCAGGAAACACAGTATTCGAGATAGCTGGTCAGTCACTGGCATAAAATCACAGCAATGGTGACAGCATGCACAAGTCTGATTCAAGCTCACACTAAGCAAAATCTCAATGGGGGAAGAATTCCCAGCTCTACCTAAGGAACTTTTGGCAATTCACAGCTGCTTGGAGTAGGAAAGACAGTCACTCAAAAGGATGGGATTTTGGTGGATCTGAGGACACAAGTCGGAATCTACAGGTTGAGTAAATTGGGTAAGAAACAGTGAGGAGAGGTGCAGGTAGGGGAGTGGATCTAAATACCATCGAAGTGTATTGAGAGAAAATCACAGACATTCAAAAAATTTAATTTCTTACATTAGTTATTTGCTGTGTGTTTATGGTGTATATTGGAGTCAGACCATGAACTGGAGGAATTCAATTCCGTCCTTCCACTAAGGGTGTTCTGAGAATCAAACTCCAGTGTTCAAGACTGCTGGTAAGTGCCATGTCTTTTGAGCCATCTCTTGGGCCCTAGATCATTTCCTTCACATTATGTGGGTACTAGAAATTGAACCAGGTTCTGCAAGAGTAGCCAATGCTCTTCAACACTGAACCATCTCTCCAGCCCCTTACTTTTTCTTTTTTAATGTGAATAACTTTCAGAATGTGTGGTGATTGTCTCCATTTTGATATTAATAATTTTTCCTGTGAGTATTTTTCTCTTTATAATTTTCTCATTGTTTATTTCAGCAACTGCAGGCTACATTTTCTATGTATTCTTTATCTTCATGTAATTAATATCAGAATGAATTTGTTCATGTTCACATGTGCACATATTTTACCAAAGTGTAGTTATTATATGTATGTGTTTCTGCTCTTGATTTGCTCACTTAAAAGTGATTTTACATTTCAAATTTAA
>VZQC01000710.1:0-12091 GCA_009823505.1 Rhizomys pruinosus | reverse complement strand
ACAAATTATTTTAAAACAAAAATATTTTCTTTTTGAGACACAGTCTCCCCATGTCCCCTGCTGGCCTGAAACTCACTATGTAGACCAGGCTGGCCTTGCACTCACAGAGACCTACCTGCCTCTGCCTCTCAAGAGCTGGGATTAAAGGCATGTGCCACCACACTCGCAAAATAAATTTCTTTAAAACAACTTTAGTGTAGATGATCCAGACAATTCAAAAATAGTAATAATACCTTAATAGGTTCACTCCTTCAACAGTATTTATTAAGCATTATTTGCTGTACATCTAATGCCTAAATTCTAAGAGGGAAAATGTTTCCTTGTAATATTCCTACACTCAGCACCTTTTAGAAGTAATACTAATACATGTAAATCCGATGGGGCACTTGCCTACCATGAGCAAGGCTCTGGGTTACAATCCACCAGGGGGGAAAAAAAAAAAAACAACGGGATGAAGAGATAGAAGCACTGACTGAATTAAAGAGTAGGAGCAAAAGATCCAACACACTGCATAGTTAAGAAAGCTCTACTAGCCGGGCGTGGTGGCTCATGCCTTTAATCCTAGCACTCGGGAGGCCGAGGCAGGCGGATCTTTGTGAGTTCAAGGCCAGCCTGGTCTACAGAGTGAGTTCCAGGCCAGCTGGAGCTACAGGGAGACCCTGTCTCAAAAAGACCAAAAAAAAAAAAGCTCTACTGAGGAAGAAAGACCACTCTCCAAAACGGATCCTGATGTCTAAATGAGAAACAGCTAAAGGCCAGCACATATTTTAGGATGCATGTTGACAGATATAGAATAACCACTTATCACAGAAGGAAAGGAGCAGAAAACATCAATAAGCAAGCCACCAAGAAGGAAAGAAAAATTGCCAATAAGGTTATTTTAAGCTTACACTTATTAGATATTAAAGAAATACAGAGCTGGGCATGATGGCATAATCCTTTAGTCCCAGCTACTTTGGAGGCCGAAACCATGGTTGAAAGAGCTAGATGGCTTGAGCCCAGGGGCAAAGAGCAGCCTGAGAAAAACAGCAGGAGCCCCACCTTCCTCTCTGTATCTATATCTACAAATATATACCTTAAATATTTAGATACATATATAAGATCAGTTAAATACAAAGGTGCTCAGAGTCCCAGTGGGAACATCACTTAGCACAAAAGATTTATAGGATGATTTGGTTATAAACATCCAAAGGCTTTAAAACATTTAACTTCTTGATACGATTCAACTTCTGGGTGCTTATCTAGAGAAAACAATAAAAAAAAAAATGTATGCTAGAGAATAAATGAAATGCTCATTATATATCAACTAGGAATTATGAATAAAAAGTATATACTGCCAGGCATGGTGGCGCACGCCTTTAATCCTAGCACTTGGGAGGTAGAGGCAGGCAGATCTCTGTGAGTTCAAGGCCAGCCTGGTCTACAGAGTGAGTTCCAGGCCAGCTGGGGCTATAGTGAGACCCTGCCTCAAAAAGACCAAAAAAAAATAAAACTTATATACTCTGAAAATAACAATTATATTCATTAGTTCATGTTAATATGCTGGAAGGGCAAATTAAATATAATATGAACTTGCCCATGTATTTGTGGAATGGATACAAATAAATACAAAGATGCCAAAAATATTAGAACTAATTATATATACTTAGTAAGTACATATATTAAGAATATTTCTGGGCTGGAGAGATGGCCTAGCGGTTAAGAGCAGAGCGCTGACTGCTCTTTACATTGAGAGCACCTGGGTTCGATTCCCCCAGCACCCACATGGTTGTGGCCGAAAACCGTCTGAACTCCAATTCCAGCTGAGAACTCTCAGATTCCAGGGGAATCCGGAGACCCTCTTCTGACCTCCGCTAGGACATTGACGGCCACGCGGGTGCCTATCAGACTTGCATACAGGTGCTAGTAATCATTTCAGTCCTTATTACCATACCATAAAAAATAAACAAATTTGATACAAAAAAGAATATTTCTAACTGCCTAAACTGTTCTTTATGCATCACTATTCTTCCAGGATAGCAAGGGCTACATAGTGAGACCCTTAAACAAATTAAAAAAGCCAATAAGATATAATGAAAAAACACAAAATAATAAGAACCCAATCATGTTTTAAAAGAGTTTGATAATCAGTGGATATAAGCAAAAGTCTTTAATAATTTACAGGGCCGATATCAAACTGATTATAAAATGTTAATAATGTATGTCATAAATATATCTGATATTTCATAATCAAATAGGAAATATGTAACTAAAAGTCATTGAATCAGACTTGAAGAAACAAAATGGGCAAATGTTAGAAATCACTTAAAAATCTCATAAATCTTTAATCACCACCAATTACAAACATTTAATATCAAAATGAACAAGTTACCAACTAAAAGGCATATCAATGTCATTTATGTTGGCTTAAGGAAAATAATGTTATCTAACTACTTTAATAATATTACCATAGTAAAATTATATAACTAATCAAATTTTTATACTATAAGTTCTACTTCTTACATAATGATGTCAAGTTATAAGTAGTTATCACCAACGTAGTCGAATAAATAATAACTCAACCATTTGCATTAACCAATTGTCATATGCTCAATTCTTAATGCCATTCACTGGAGAACCAGTAAGTAATCTTATAATGATAACCAATTCTATCAATGAGTAAACATGCCAATGCTAATATATTTTTGTGCAACCATCCAAAAAAGTTATCATGTATTATAGAAATAGTCTATATAAAAAAACTATTAATATTTTTCTCTATATTTAGATTATTATTAATCCAAAATAGGTTGCTACCTCCAAATACTTATTACTTAGGTTGAATACCATACGGTATACTTATATTATGCAATAACCATTGATTTTTATTTTTAAAATTACATAGTCCTTATTATGTTTAATTCTTCATTATCAACACAATCATTTAATAATTCCTCTATATTTTTCAGCTAATCGATATGTATAGCTTAATTAAATCACTTTTCAAAGTCCAGGGCAAATATCATTTATAAAAGTAAAATTTGATGTATCTGTGTAATCTTCAGATAAGACTAATTGCAATACGGAACATTTTATTTAGAATTTTTAAAGAAAAATCAATGTGGCAGGCAAGCTAAAACACCGTAATCTCAGCAGCTGCCTGAGGAGGAGAAAATGGTCGGGGATTTAAGCGAGGACAAAAAGCCATGAGACACATGGCCAACTGGCAGCCACCCGGCAAGGAAAAGGAAGCATTAGAGAAAAAAAAATAAAATAAAAAAAAAAAAAAAAAAAAAAAAAAAAAAAAAAAAAAAAAAAAAAAAAAAAAAAAAAAAAAGCCAAGAAAGAAAGAAAGAATAAAAAGGAAATGAAAGTAAATTGAAAGACAAGAAACCCAAAAAGAAAGAAAGAAGAAATGAAAGCAAAAGAAAAAAAGAAAGAAAACATGTTTAGAATACAGGAAATGAAAAAACAAGGAGCGAGATATGCTTTCTGAAGAATGATTACCTCCATTGTTCTGTGTAGCACATCTTGGATCCAGAAGTATGAACTGCGAGAGTAGGATACTCCAAATGGGCAAGAAGATCAACAAACTTTAATTTCATTAACACACTAGGTATTCTACCCAAATATAATAGCATGACTTAAGCGAGAAACTTTATTTCCAGGGATCGTCTTCATGACCAGATGATAATGAACAGTGAAACTGGGAAAGCTAAATTTTCTATTAACCAAAATAGACAGTTTTATTAGTATTTGTCAGCAATATTATACTAGAAATTATTTGCTACTCTAACAATACTTTCTATATGTAATCCAGAAAACAATTTTAATCCAAATAAGTGAAATTATGGATGCCCCAAAATGTCAAGCTTAATCAGTAAAAAATGATACAGGCCACTTGACAAAACTGATGTCAAGACCATTTGGTAGAGAAGAGAAACACAAACACCCTTTCAGACATAAACGTGGAGGATTGGATGATACTCATATGTTATAGTGTAAATAACCTTAATAAGCAGACTGAATCTTCATCCGGAATAAGATGCAAAGCTGTGACCACAAGCTGAACATCACTATAGTGAGTATTTCATGTTTAACAGCATGGAGACTACAACCCAGCAGGCAGCATTCCAGTAAACAGAAAGTAACACACCCTAGTTTCTCAGCAACCTCATGACTCCTGTTTTGAACAATACAATTGCAGTTATCCACTACAGCCAATTTCACATAGCAATATACAGCAAAACCTGAAAAAACTGAAATAGGGAACATAATTTGAAACTCCCTATTAAAACTGAAACCTCCCTTCTACAATGGGCAACCTTGCGTAATTTTTATTACTCTCTCACTCTGAATCTTAACTCACAAGGACTCTATAACTTCCACCCCTAATGTTGAGGCAATTTAGAGGCTGTCTGCTTTCCTCTGATCCCAACGAGTGGAGTTGTCTTGGTTAGTGGTCTTTGCTACTCCCTTTACAAACCTAACACTATAAAACTAAAAAGTTTTCTTGGAATTAATGAGAACAATATATTTAAAGACCTGAAGTTTGTATTCCTAATAATTCTTCTGAAAATTTCCCAAATGATAACAAGAATAAAGCAAACTTCCTGGTCCCAAACATAACAGCAACTGAGAATAGTTAAGAATTGGCTTGATGAATGATGGTTTTTGAAAATGGCATTGTACCCACCACAAAGCTTCGAATTAGGGTATAGGGTAGGACAAATAGTAAGCTCTAGAATTTTTACAATCTCTATAAATATTTCAAAGTATATTTGGGTTTCTGCTCATAATATCTCTCAGGCTTCCCTTACACATTAACATTTGGAAAACCACTGAGTTAACATTTATTATGATTTTCTGAGTTATGTCCTGCATTTCCTAAAAAACCATTCTAGTCTTGCTGTGTGAAAGATTACTACTGTAGGAAATTTGCTCAATGTCCTATTCCCAAATGTTCCCAATATACACTTCCGTCTTGTATGATCGATAGATAATATGAGCCCACCTTTACAAGTTCATCAACTGGGCTTTTTGCTTCATTCGCTTGAATAATACTCCAAATCTCCATAGAGTCTAATTCTACCATCCCACTCTGTAGATATCCCATGGGTCCACAAGTTTAAATTGCAGTTTGAAAACGGAAAAGTATATTCGTCTGGATAGCGATATGGGACCTCGTTGGCAAGGATTAGAACTACATTGGAAGATATTGGATCCGTTTTGCCCTTCCAAAATAAATGGCAGTATTCGCGAAAGAAAGAATATGTCAATGCTATCTAGTGGCCATATGTCCAGTACAAAATGTGCTGAGCAGAGAGACTAGAGGAGTATTACTTCAGTGGTTTAAATGAGCACTGACTGCTCTTGTTAGAGGACCTGAGTTTTGCGTTCTAGCGCCCATACACTCTCAACCGCATGGTGTTTAGATCACAACTACTCTCCTCGTACGACTCCAGTCCACGCCAAGGAGATCATGGAGCCTCATCTTCTTACCAGTCTATCCTAGGTGCAGCACGACTGCACACAACACAACACAGGTGCTATCTTACTACATTACAAGGCAGGCATACACTCCATTATACTATAAAAATAAATATAATTAATATAATAGTATTTTACTAAATTATGGTTTTTGGCTCAAGACATTAAAAATCATCTAATAATATGTGATACCTAATGTATTATATTTAATTGTTATTGTATTTACATCATCCAAGTAAATTACACGTCTACATCAAAGTTACTATGTTGGCTCAAGGTTACATTCTAATTATATTTATCATTTTACAGAATTATGGTGGCACCTATTAATCCAGCATAAGCTTACTATCATTCCCAGCAGATAAAAAAACTGGAATATTTAAGATTATATTGTATTTGATCTCGATTTCTGATTTTCAGATATATAAGTTTTTACTTTTCATAGTATATATTGTTGAGGTCAACTCTTTTCGAAAACATTGTGCATTGCCTGTATTAGCAAAAGTCTCATCGGATATATTAAGATGCAACCCAGCTAGTATTTAGAATAGGTAGACACACTCATCTAGTGAATGTCTTTGTGTAATAGGTTAAAAATTGACCCACCACAAAAAAAAGCATTGAACGCGTTTTTGCTGAGCCATAGTCTAAAAAAACAAATAACCCCTGCCAATCTGTATTTATAACCCACTGCAGTCATTCTTTGAAAAGCAGAACATTGATAAAGTAGTGGTTTACAGAAAGCTCAAAAACTTCCCAGGCCTTTCCTGTGAACTTAATTATCACAGTCTTTTAAAGCCCACATGGGCAATTTCTATTAATTATGGTGCTGACTACTGCTGAGAGAAAAACAGATCCACTGTACATTCCAAAGTGGCTAATTCTTGCCAGCATGTCCCCTATGCTTCCTAAGGTTGCCTTTTAATGCAATTAATGATGATGACAACGGTAGATGAATTCCTTTTAAGGATTGAGTCTTAGTAGAGCAATACAAATTAATAATTATAATTCTATACATGCTTTGCTCACATATCTATACATAAGGAAAGTATTTAAGTTCTACTAATATTATTATATGACAGTTAAAAAAAGGAAATAGCATATTGCCAAAAGCCCAAAATTTACATTTTGATGCGATCGTAATATGAATAATTTTTAGACTGTTTAATCCTAGAGAATTCTTTGAAAATAAAAATAAACATTCAAAATTTCTTATAAAAATAATTAAATAGCCCATTTGGACTTATCCAAACAAAATTATCTATTCCTTCGTAACTATATTAAAGATGTTTGCTCTATTTTTCAACAATTATATTACAACCAATTTCACTGAATGAGGAGATATTACCGGAGTACAAGAACGATTAACTCCTCATAACTCTTGCTTTCTGTGAAATACACTTCCTTTCATGTTACCTAAATAAAATGAATACTTTCTCTCCTTCTTAAGCAGATATAAATCAATTACTTATAAAATTTTGCCAATGTTGTTTTTTGGTACCTCTGCTAGCTTCAAATGTAAAGAAAATATGTTTCATTCCATGAATACTATGAATCCAAACACGTTTTTTGAAATTCAGAACACATGGGACACAGACTGAACAAACTGATCTGTGTTAAACAAGAATAAGCATAAAATGGTAAATAATGTCTTAGTTTTATTCTTGATCCAGTTAAACTCTTATTTTAGTATTTACCATTCCTTTAGCGTGTTAAATATCCACTTCAGTTATAACTAAAATAAAAAAATTAGTTCAAAATTGGTGGGTTGGAGAGTCTCTGATCCTCCATATATGAGAAATATTGTACAACAATGGGTTGCATTTAGACACAATCAGGCAGTTCACTCATACTCATAAAGAATTAAACTAATAACTAAAATAGTTTTCAAATGTCATTTTAGTAATAGCACTTAGATGTACTTCTCTTTCATAATCCATATTACCTTGGAAACAGAGTTCATGAAGGGGTTTTGTAAGTCTCTTTAAGGCTTAGCCAAGGTTTTTTAATAATCTATTTTCAAAGTTTGTTTTGTTTTTGTTCCCGTGCTGTGATAAATACCCCTAAGAAAGCAACTTAACAAAGAACAGGTTTATTTAGCACATGATCTCAGGTTACAGTCCATAACTGCACTTGAAGTCTAAAAGGCAGGCAAGAACTAAGCAGCCCAAATCACATTACCATCCATAGTCAAAAAGCAGTAGTGCAATAATTTTATAACTATAATACTTTTATTTTTTATATTTTTGATAAAATATATCCCTAATATATATATGTATATAACAGATTTTCCCCCTCTATATACAGGTCCAAATTCCCTGCCTTGAAAATGGTGCCACCCAGAGTAGGTGGATTTTCCCACATGAATCAAGATAATCTGCCACATACTTGCTCACAGACAAAGCTGATCCAGACAATCTCTCATAGAATCCCTTCCTCAAGTGATTCTAGATTGTTTCAAATTGACAATAAGACAACTGACATAGCAAACAGCCATAACAGCATTGCTTTAACTAAGACTTCTATAGACCTACGAAGTCAAATATCAAGGTTTCAGTATGGCTGGTTTCATTCAGAGGTCTTCTCTTTTTAGTTTTATATGGTTTCCTCATCACTGCATGCTTATATGACATCTTTGGAGGTATAAAGAGAGAGAGAATAACTTATTATGTGTCAATTCTTATTGGATCTTCATCCATTCAAGCTGCTATAACAAAATAATGGAAGATAATTTATAAAGGTTCAAAATGTATTGCTTATAGTTCTTGAGGATGGGGTCTCTGTTGTAGAATACCTGCCTACCTAGCATATACAGCATCCTTCACTGAAATTACTCCAATAAAGGCCTTTTAAAATTAAAAATATCAAATCCAGACTTACTGAATACATGGAAAAATTAAGGGTCTCAAAAACTTTATAGTGTTAAAGAAGTCTTTAGTACAATAATACCTTTATTTCCATATAATATTATTCATAATATTAGTATCATATTTCTAGATTTTTAAAATATAATATTAAACAATAAACAAAAATTCTCTTACCCAATATAAGAAATTTTAATAATATACTCTCATAAAACATTAATAATGTAATGTCTTAATCTTTGAGGCTCGTAAGAATGGTATATCTTCATAGCAAGACAATAGTGATTTTTTTCAACTTGACATTTTTTTTTCTTCTTAATTTACAATCCAATATATGAAGTTCGCCATGAAAAGTACTTACCTGCTCTGCCAATGGAGGTCTGTCGACACCCGTGTCGCTGCTTAACTGCCGCCAAAACAGTGAGATCAGAACTTGAGGGCGTCGGATTTCCCCTGGAACTGGAATGTTAAAGACAGCTCTTCAAAGATCCGGCCAAATGTGGAGTACTCTAGGCCTGACCTTCGAACTCAGGGTCGCCTCATTCAAGAGCAAACATCACACTCTTAACCACTAGGCCATCTCTCCAGGCCCGGAATTATTCGACTTCTTCTTCTTTCATAATCGGTATTAATTACTTTTTTTTTTTGATCTTTTTAGACAGGGTCTACCTGTAGCACCCAGCCCTGTCCTGGAACTCACCTGTAGGAAAAACCACAGCCAATGGCCTTTTGAAATCACAAATATCCGCCTGCCTCTGACTACCTCCCAGTGCTTAGTTCCTGCCCCAGAGATCCTCGCCTTTGAGTGCTCCCTTAGAAGAAGTAATTATGAAGACATGTGACCCAGGAGAGATGGTAAGTCCGAAAATAAACCCTTTCCTCAATCCCAGTTCGGGTGTCATGTCCATGAAGTGTTTTGTACACAGCAATGGAAGACACAACTAGAAACAGAAACTTTATACTTATAAGGACCATATATAAGAGTAGATTCGGTTTATTGCATGTACGAGAACTCTGACCTTGGATGTTTTTGTGAGGACAAAGGATTATGTGGAACGTGTTTGGAACATTGGACTTAGAAGATCCACTGAATGCCATAACAGATTGTGGAACTTGGACAAGTATTTGCTGAAAGAAGTCTGTAGAGATGCGAGGCACTAGGCTTGTGGAATGGATTTCTTATTTTCAAAAAAGGGAAGCAGAGATCAAGTCTCAGGATTGTTGTATCCCCAAAATCTGTGGCGTTTCTTGTCAGCTGTGAGCAGCGAAGAATCAGTCTAAAGTATAAAAATATTAACAACTGAGACCAGGATACCTGAAGTGAAAACCTCTTTGTTGCACTGCGGACAATTTGATGCTGGTTACTGGAGCTGAAATAATCAGCCTGTATACTAGTAACAAGTACAAGAGATTCCTAGCATCACTGTTGGTGAAATTCTTCTCGCGGAAGGAAAAAATTTCCTTAGGGTCAGCACTTAGAAGCTGTGATCCAGAATGGGCTGAAGCCTCCATCTCAAGCCAGAAGCAGACTTAGTAGTGTGTAAGAGTCACTTCCTATATGAGTTTCCTGATTTTTCTTTCTTTTCTGTACATTCTTTTTTTTTTCTTTTTCTATTCGTTTCTTCTAGCACCAATTTCTGATTACCAGGTGGTTGGGACAATATTACTTTGACTGAGATTTACAGTCACAGAAAACAGCAGAGGCTTTGGCACTGTGAGAGGCCAAAAAAGGCCACTGGTGAAAGTTCAGCCTCAGTTGCAGTCGAGACCCCAGGACTTTGGCATAGGTCATGGTGAGAGAAGCTGAAGGTCTTTATGCCACCAGGAACGAGGTCAGAGAGACCAATTGTGTTAGAACAGGTGCTTGCCTCTGACAATACAATGCTTTCAAGTTCTATATACAGCGACCCCAGTCTTTTTTGGTTGATACACACAGGACCATGGAACCACCACCAAAGAGCAGTGAGCAGGTTTGCCGCCCAAATGGAGTCTGGCCTGGGACTAGCGATGGAACTGAGCTGTGCTGTGCTACGGGATGGCAGAGTTTGTACAGCTAGGAGGAGCTATACTTGAAAACCCTTTTGGTAGCCCAGAAAGACTGTTCCAAGAGTGAATCCTAGGTGACTTTCAGCCTTGAGCAAGCAGTTGCTGGAACTTAGGCTTGATTTGAGAGTGCCCTGTTTCTTCACCTTTTGATGAATATACAGAAGCAGCATGCTTATGCGATATTGACCAGCATGCCACAGATTAAAGTCTTTTAACGGCGACTAGTGAACTTTAAGTGTATGGATACATCCTCCTCATCTAAGGTAACCTATGGGGCTTAAGGTGTCTGATATAAACTGTCTTAGGTTGTGATTAATGTTATACATTTCATACTCTTTGGCCTAAGCTATAAGCTTGGAATATGGTCGAGGTCGGATTTAAGATTGTGACGTGTTTCTAGTTCAAGTTGACTAAGGTTATGGTCAATATTTTTCTTTTTTCTATAAGTATCATACTTGACACACCTGGGAGTTTTGATGAGGGTTAGCCTTCAATGAGTGTAATTGTGCTCCATGTGATTGATTCGTCCTGTGCCAATCTGTGGTAGAGTATTGTCTCATTGAATTGGTTCAAAGCCAGTCTAACCAACAACACTTGTGAGGATAGGCCCAAGCCCACAATGAAGTACGTTTTGCCCAACCCTGGATCTGGTCATGTGGAAGTTTGTGTCATGGTATTTTTCTATTAGAAGTCACGGTACTGGTTGCAATGAGCCAGAGGAGCAAGCCGGTCAGTAACAGCATTCCTCCATGGCACCATATATAATGTTGCTTTACAGCTTACTGAAGAAGGACCTCCAGAGTTCTTCTGCTACCTGTTAGTTCCTGCCCTTGGAGCTCAAAACCTGAAAGGATGCTAAGCTGAGCTTCAACGCACTGACACACTTACGGTTTCACTGGGCCGCCACCTCATTTAAGACACACCGATGAGCACCCCCAGAGACGCTCAACGCCATTATGACAAGCTTGAATCAGTATCCAGTAAGTTAAAAGCGCTTGATTCAAGGAATTGCTAAAAAACTCTCCATCTCTCAAACCCACATTGCTCAAACTATTCTTCATTAATAGTTCTGGGGACCACAGGTTGGACGATGACAGGCAATGAAAAAGAATAATAGCGCAAACCAGTCCCCAAGGAAGTCTAGCGCTTTCTGAGTATTCTGTGGAGGACAATAGAGTGTGTCCAGAATAGAAACTCTCAGAGGCCACACCAACAAACCCCCAGTCTGGTAGGTGGTCAAATGTTTGAAGGTTCAGTTTATTTTAAGTCGAATCTGAAACTTACTCGTTTGGACAATATCCTATCTACTATTAGAGAAGCTAGGGTTTGGACCTCTTCAACTTCATAGTTGCAATTTCTCTTTTGAAATCAGTTTTTCATTTCACCACCAACCGCCCTGATAGAGAGAATGGCAGTATCTGATCAATATAGATCTATATATATATATATCTAAAAAATATATATAATTATATATAATAATATATATATCATATATCTATATATATGATATAAGACCCTCCTCCCCAAGTTCGTGTGTTGGTCAGAGCTTTAATCTACAGCATGGAAGGCAAAATAGAAACCTGTTTTCTCACTTTCTTGAGCTACTAACTCTATGAAGGTCTAGAAACATAATTCATTATAAAAAAACACTACACAAGATTATTAATTATCAATATGAGAAAATAAAATTATTTTGTTTTTTTTATACAAAG
>VZQC01000707.1:0-20953 GCA_009823505.1 Rhizomys pruinosus | reverse complement strand
GAATGAAATTAAAACCCTCCTTCTTGCCCTGTACAAAAATTTAACTCCAGATGGATTAAAAAAGACCTCAACGTTTGGGGTGAAACCCCAAACCTCTGAAGCGTTATTATAGAAGAAAACAGAGAAAAAGTTGGCAGCAGACCTAACAAGGACATAGGCGCCCGTAGGAGAAATAGGGAGAAGGACTTCCTGATAATCTGACAGGCAGCTTCAGCTGCAGCTTCCTGTTTGCAAGAATTTAAGGTCGACAATCAATTGTAGACAAATGGGAACCTCTGTTTTCTTTTTTTTGTTTTTAAAAAAAAAAAAAAAAAAAAAAAAAAAAAAAAAAGAAACCAGGAAGAAAAAAGTTCACTGGAGGAAAGATTGAAGAGAAAATGAAACAGAAATCCACAGAAGTGGGAGGGCATCCTTCACTGCAGACAAATCTGACAAAGCTTGATTTCCCAGCATATATAAACTACTTCAAAAAACACCAAAGAGAAAGGAAGAAGAAAAAGAAAGGAAAAGAAAACAAAAAAGAAGAAAAAAGGAAGGAAAAAAACAAAAAAACACTGCCTCCCTCTTAAATTAAGTGGAGCAAACCAAAGAGCTGATGAACGAGGATTCCCCAAGTGAGGATTAGGGGAATAGCGACTTTCGGCGGTAGAAAGCAAACACATCTGTTTAAGGGGAAAGATCAGCTTCAACATTCATTAATCTAATACAAGGAAAATGCAAATTCATATTATCAATAAAACCACTTTTTTTTAAAAGTGTCATTTCTTGCTCCATATTGATTGCCTTTAGATTCGAGCTGGCTAGGAGGGTCAAAAAAACAAAAATTGGATTCCCCACAGTTTTTGGTGGCTTAGGGTTGTGGAGGGGGGAAAGGGGTAACAACTCATCCTCTGCTGGTAGGAGGTATGGATATGTAAAAAACTTTGCAGCCCCATATGGAAGCAGTTGGGAAAAGAGTACTGTGGAAGCAACTTGGAAGTGACTTGGAATGGAGGACAGACCGTTGCCACCTGAACCAGCCATTCACTCCTGGGCGATGTACCCACCAGACAATTCTCCCTACCGCCATGACGGATATTACATGCCAGGCCAGTTTATTTCTGCTCTCTTCACAAAAGCCCAAAGGGAGCTGGGAAAACCAACCCAAATGGCCCCTTTCAAAGATGGGAAATGGAATAGAGGGAAAATGTGGTACACATTGGGATTCTATGCAGCAATAAGAAAAGTTGACATCATTTGCTTTGCAGGTATATGGCTGGCTGTGGAGCTAAAAGGATATCACTTGCTAGTGTGAAGAAAACACCGTCCCAGAAAAATACAAGCCATGTGAAATGGTATTCCCTCATCTGTGGATTCGTAGTTGCCAATTACCTAGGTTGTAAGTATTTCTTGTCCAAAAGCCCCTTGAGTTTGTGTTCCAAAGTTTAGTTGGGAGAGTTTGCTGCATGTTGGGAAACAAACACACAACAACAACAACAATAGAAAAACGGCTGCAATCCTTCAACTGGACCTGAAAATGTGAACTTCTTGTCAAATCAGCTCAACTTCCACATGGACAATTTTAGAGAGAGGAAGCTCGGGAGACAACGAAATGAGGGGAAAGAGGTGAGAAAAGAAAAGCATTTTTGGCAGTGTGGCGACAGCAGGCAGAATGCCTGAGGCTCTGGGTTTTTTGGGGTGGCCGGGATAGGTTGTGGGGGACAATGGTGGGTCTAGATTTAATTTTTCATTTCATATTATTGTAACCACTAAATTTATATACTATTCATATTATTATATAATATTTTATATAAAAAATATTTTAATCTGGGAATAAAAAAAAAAAAAAATTATTATTCATGAATTTTCTATAATCAACTTTACATGAAGAGAATCAAAGGGAATGTATATCAAAAGTAAATCTTGAAGAGAGAAAAATTTACTAGGATATATCTAAGTTACGAAGAGTGGAAGTGAAAGAAGTATTTTCAAACAGTATAAGGATGAGAGTAAATATCTTTATAATGTAAAAATAGATCACAAATATTACCATTACATATAATACCATACTATATAATCATACCACAGACATGTGACCATGGAAAGACAAACTTAAGCCATGGAGATGGCTCAGGAGGTGAAATTGATGGCTGACCTACCTAACAATCTGACTTGGTTGAAGGAGAGTATTGATTTCAATATTTGTTTTCTGAATGCCACAAGCACACTCTGGCATGTGCAACTCTCTATTTATGTGTGCCATGCACACACAAAAGGAAATACATTTAAATGTATATACAAATTATTAATGTAAAAATAAAATATTTAGGTATTAAAGAGTGATAAATGCTCATTTCCATTGCCATTCTTTACCTTCTTTGCAACTGATCCAAGCTGTGGTCAAATGCATGGATTATTCTAGAGGAAGCATTGCTAATAAATTGTCACTGTTCTCACTGCTCAACAGAAGCTATTAGGCATATGCTTAATTTTAAGAGCCAGTAATTTTAAGAAGAAGTAGTTCTGGACTGGAAGTTCACAACAATTATAATCATAGCAAGTACATACCAATAATCAAATATAATTAAAATGGTAATGCATGTATTCGAGCTGGATTTTCACTCTTTTAATGTAGTTTATGACATTTCTAGAAGCTATATAGTAGCTTGACCTCTGTATGTTTTCCTTTAATTTTATACAATTTATTTTCTGCAAACTATGACTTGCAAATGTCTACTTGTGTAGTAATGTAAGCTTAGAATAGGTTGAAGAAGGTTGGGCAACTTATTTTTATATTCAGTCTATGAGAGTAACTTTGAATTACTGAAAATTTATGTGTAATTTACCATTGAGAATAAATTTATTATACAATTTGGATCTTTTGTTACTTTTCTAAGCTGTTCAGAGATTATCAAATCTTGCCCCATGTTAATGGTTCCATGCTCTGGAAAGTTACTGGCCATTTTGATAGGTTTGATTGGGGACACTTTCTGACATCTTTTTTAAAGAAAGAATGCCAATTGAATAGTCAGGGGTCTAAGAAGATATTGTTTTAAGGACTGCATGCTTTTTCTTTTTAAATTTAAAAAAAACATAGTGGAAGTGGGGGGG
The DNA here is from genome assembly GCA_009823505.1 of Rhizomys pruinosus. Taxonomy (NCBI): domain Eukaryota; kingdom Metazoa; phylum Chordata; class Mammalia; order Rodentia; family Spalacidae; genus Rhizomys; species Rhizomys pruinosus. Next base: position 17,863 of record VZQC01000707.1, on the reverse strand, counting down.
AGGGAAAGATGAGGGGGAGAGACAACAGTTGAAGGAAGCTTGTGGACACAGTCAGAAATGTCGTCTTCTTCATTATTTAGACTCTAGCCTTCTGGCTCTCAGGACCTGTAATAATTCAATCACGCCCTTTTCAATGGCTGACTTGCATGTCTCATAAGGAAATATTTGGTTTCTGGGAACAAATCCTGTAAATAACACCTGTAAGGAAGACCCTGCAGTGGAGAAATGCATCAGAAAATGAACACATTTCCTTCACTGGCTTTTCTTTCAATAGTTGTGTGCGTAATAAAAGAGAGTATCAAATGACTTTTCTACTTTCTAAAATCCAACTGAAACACTGCTTCAGAAACTGAGTTTCTAACCTAGCATTTTTTTTGACAAACGATAAACTAGACTAGCAAATTGAAGTTGGTTAATGGATCCATTTATGCTGGTTACATGTCCAGGGAGGACTCTAAACCTTGCAATTTATGACTCATTAACCTCTGTATCAAGGATGTATTTATTGATATAACTAAGTCACCATTATATATAGAAAGGTCAGCCCTGCCTAGAGATTTATCTGTCATCACTTGATGGATATAATAATGAATCTGTCATGAGTCATGTACTCTACTGTGACTGAATACAAGCAATACTTGGGAACAAATCCAGCTGAGCATCTGTGGGTGGTGTGGGGGGATGGATCATCTGTGCCTCTGAGTGTGAGTGTGTGTGTGTGTGTGTGTGTGTGTGTATGTATGTGCATGTAGTGTAGTTTACTATAAGTTGGTATATACAGATGCTTTATGGAAGATCATTCTCTGAAAGGCATTCAAATGAGACAGTTCTCAATAGTGAATTCCACTAACTCAGCTTTCTCCTGTTGTTTCAGTCCCATTAATTTCTTGTTTTTAAACTAAAGCTGTTCTGGAAGAGTTAACAGCAGACTAAATACTTCGTTGACGTAGGCCATTTGTTGTTATCATGACCAAAAATATACTTACTCTTGTACTGAAAAAAGTTTCAAGATGTGGTCTAGTAAGACAAAGTTATATCTTTAGGGAACTCAGTTGTGAATTAATATGTACTCTCCTAATAGAAGTACATATTTTCTAATAAAACTTCTTTCTTGGGGCTAGAGAGATAGTTCAGAGGTTAAGAGTACCTGCTGATATTTTGCAGAGGACATAGCTTTGAATCCATATATCTAAATAGCAGCTCACAACTGCCTATAACTCCAGCTTCAGGGGATTTGATATCCTGTTCTTACTTCCTTGTGTATCTTCGTACACATGGTATATATACAGACAAACAGACACAGACAAATATACATGAAATAATAATATTAATAGCAAAAAGAATAATTTCTTTCCTATAGCTGATCTTGTTCAGTAGGGTTTTTTTTTCCCCCTCTAACTTAGAGCTAAATAAAGTGTTGCCTCTGTGGCTATGCTATTATCTGGTAACAATAGCACTTTCTGATATATTTATAGGATATTAATTTAGATATTAGGGCATTAAGAGGATAGAGATGAGAATAACAGTAATATGGGGAAAAAACAATATGTCTCTGGGTTGTGGAGGGTCCTGAGAGTGCCTCAGAAATGGTATGAATGAAGAACTGAGAAGTAAAAGAATGCTAACACATGGAACTGTTGGCCCTCATTAGTAAACTTGCTAACTGGCTGTTTCAGGTTGGATGAATTTTTCAGAGAGAGATGAGTGAGTGCAATGATAGTTTCAAATATGTCTACATTTCCTTGGTGTATTTGGAAAATCCAAATAATTACAGGGTGATGTCAAATTCGGAGTCCACAAAACACACTGATGTAGCTCAGGGAGCACAAGGTGACACAATGCTAGTTCCAGTGTTTCCACTAGGGGAGCAGCTTGGGGGAGGTGATCACTTGAGTAAGTGATAGGCACACTGCCATCAGCATTGCATGTTTGGTGAGAAGGTTGTTACTCCTCTCTAGTCTGTTTGATACTATTGTGGACATAGCTCAGAGACCAACTCAAGCCCCTCACCCCATCTCAGTAATGAGAACTTTCCTGGACGTGGCACCCTCCCAAGATTTCTACTCAGGATTTTCAAGCCAGTGAAGGGAAAAACACTGTCTTCTTCTGTTATGCTGCCAGGCTTCATTTATACTGATGTCTGCCTCCAGTATCTTGGGTCTCATCTCAAGATATCAGTTTGAAAATAAAGGCTTGGGTCTACCAAGTCCTTCTTTACAGATAATGAAAAGCCAAAAAAAAAAAAACCTCTTAGTTAGAAATGGGCACTGTACTGAACCCATCAAGAAGAATGAAGACTGACAGTTTAATTTTGCTAAATACTATGTATAAGAGAAAGGAAGTCAGGTTGGATGACTGATAGTCCTGCCCTAAGTGACAGCCATAGAGTACACTGAAGAACATTGTAGTCATTTTCTTAAAATTTTTTTTTCCAAATTTTACATCAAAATCCCTGGGAGTTACCTTTCTGAGTGAGGACTCAGGCCATCTTTGATCTCATCTCCCTGAATCCCCCATGGAGGTCATACTGGGATTATTCACTTATACGTGCAGAAAATTCAGTTTCAAAATGGCTCTTTATGTTCATCTGACTCAGAGGGATGCTCTCTGTGCATCGTCAGCTCATCCAGTCTTTGGAGTGATGTCTCAGCAGTGACAACTGCATCTACCAGGCATTTTCTTCACTCAGATGCTTTTCAGTTAAGGGGATAAAGACAGGACACGTGCTTACTGGACTTCATTTGGGGGACTATGGGAGGTAAAGACCCCAGTGTGGAGCACAAGTGCAGGATTGATGGCTGTTTGGTCTTGCCAAGGAGGAGCCTTCAAGCACTTCCTTAAGGAAAACATGACATCCTTTAGGAAAAAAAGTCCTCCAATTCAAGTGAGAAGCAATACAAGCAGGAGAGAACAATAATAACAAAAGAACTGGAAAAGAAACTCTGGAAAGACAGAAAAAGATGCAAGACATGTATGGCAGAGTGCAGGGACTTGGGTGGGGTGGAGGGCATGGAAAGGAAAGTATCTTTAGATTTGATTGAAAAATGATGTAAGACTTATGGAAAAAGTTTAATAACAATAAAAAACCAACCAAACAAATAATTAAAAAATTAAAAATAAATAAATAAATAAATAGAAAAAAGGAATGTAAGTTCTGGAAGCGTCTCCTTGAAGATTCCAGTGTTCTCTTTTTATACAATTGCACGAGGTAGACACATTCCTACCTTAAGGTTATAGTTTACTAACTACAAAAGAAGTATCCTTTTGTTTACAGATAAATATCCCTGACACTACTCAGAAAAGAAGCTTCTATTGCTCCATATGAGAATAATACAGAGTCCCACAACTGTACATACATACAGACATGGCCTGAAAATGTCTCAGGCCTAGGCAACACATCTACAATGCAGCAACCTTTACACATAAGACCCAAGCATCAAGAAGCCATTAACTACCTCTTAACTCTTGTTAAAGAAACTTTTTCATGGAACAGGAGACCAAGAACCCCAAAGGGCCTGAATGTCCAAACCATGAAGATTGGGAATCTACAGAGTGTGCTTCCATGAACAGACTGTCTGTATTCAGCTTCATCCTCCTGCCCCTAGAGCTCACGGAACATTGTGGAAGGGAGGAGGAAAGATTGTAAGATCCAGGAGGTGATGCAAGACCAAATGGAAATGTATCTTACAAGCTCCTGGGACCCTGTTTATATGAACCTACAACATTTGTATCAGCAAGCACAAGGCCAATGTAAGCTCAGATGCCCAAAAACCCAAAACAAAACTGCAGAAATGAGAATCAAAGCCAAACCTTGGCTGAGGAAATATTGGCAGCAGATCTTGGTCAGGTGAGGAAGACCTGGCTTTCTTTAGAAAAGAGACTCCTGATAGGCTGACTAGAGTTCAGTGGAGGAGGAACTGGAACTGGGGAGTGAGCTTGGAGAGTAATTTGCTACAATGGACTCTAGCATAAATGACAGAATGGATGAACTCCGGGGGTCGGGGAGGGAGGTAGAAAGAGAGGGTGTCAAGGGAGAAGCAGGTGTAATGACAATTAAGACTGACTGAAAAATCATGTCTGAAACATATTAAATTTTCAATAAAAATAATAAAATATTTAAAATAGAAAAAGTCTATTGAAAGGGAAACCATAGTGCATGCACTCCTATTCACATCTGCTCAACATGCCAACAACTTATCTAAGAACTGAGCTTAGACTGAGGACTCCTATGTTAGGTGATAATGGAGGCTTCATCATGCAGCCACACAAAGGAGACTGGTAAGAAGCACTGCTGAACTGGCAGAGGATGATAAGAATCTTGGCTACCAGCTCATGCAGATTATCTAATCCACTAACCCTCTTCATGCACAATACCTGATAGTCAGTTTCTATCTTATAGTACCTTGTGTCTTCCTTGTCCTCTCTTGTGTCTTCCTAGATGTAACTTAATGCAGATCATGATGCATTTTTTTACCTAAATGGACTTTATTGTTCCAACATTAGATAACTAATCTCATTGATGTTTCAGTACTCTTCCTGGCAGAGGAAGTTGTATTTAAAAGTTTAATTCATTGCTGCAGATTAGACTGCTTGCTCCAGAACTATAGACTTTAATAAGAAATCCCTGATTTTACAGAAATCCCTATTTTATCCTTTCCCATCATATTCATTTCTGATGTATAAGGCTTGTTGTATCATAGCCTAATTCTGTTACAGAACACTTTGTTAATTTTTTTCCATGGTTCAATATATATGTCTGTGTGGAATTTCCAAGAGTAGAACATGCCTAGGTGATCAAAACAGGCATTGTAATTCCCTTTTCATGATAGACGTGTGAGATCCGTTGGTGTCCTTTAGTTGATGGTCTGACATACCTCATTGAAACCCGAAATAATTCACTTATGTACTATGTATTAGTCAGTTTTCTGTTGCTGTGATAAAGCACCATGACCACGGAACTCATAAAAGGAAGAGTTTATTTGAGCTTACGATTGGCGGTTGCAGGGAATTTAGAGTCCATTGTGGCAGGAGGCGTGGCGGCTGGATCTGGAGCAGCAAACCGAGGGTCACATCTCACAAAGAGCACAGGAAACAGAGAGAGGGTGACTGTAGACCACAAGGCTTGTTAAGACTCACTAAGCCTGCCCCCAACAACGCACTTCCTCTAGCATGGCCACACCCTCCAAGACATCCAAAAACAGTGCCACCAACTGGAGAAAAATGTCTGAATACCTAGAGCCTATGGGGACACTCATCCAAACCACCACATTCCACTCCCTGGCCCCCATAGGCTCCTGACCATATAAAATGCAAAATACATTTAGTCCAACCTTAAAAGTCCCCATAGTCTTTACCAGTTTCAATGCCATTCAAAAGTCCATAGTCCAAAGTCTCTCCTGGGACTCAGGCCAATCTCTTAAACTGTAAGCTCCTGTAAAATCAAAAGACAAATTACATACTCCCAATGTACAGTGGAACCGAATACACATTCCCATTCCAAAAGGGAGGAATAGAGGCATAGTGAGGAAATACCGGACCAAAACAAGACCAAAAACCAGCAGGGCAAACACCAACTCCAGTAGCTCCACATGCAACTTCTGGGACTTGACTTCCAAAGGGATTAGATGGCTCAGCTCTTCCAGCTTTGCTTGCAACATACATCTCTTAGGCCAGTACCACTCCCTGTATGCAGCTCTCCTTGGCAAATATCTCACAGGTCTGGCATTCGAATCTCTTCTTGGGGTCTCCACTGCCAACCAGGCTTCACATTCACAGCTTCACACAATTGCCTGTCAGTGCCTACTTTATGCAGGGACACTCCTTCTGCATTCTGCCTGACCTTGCAGCTCTCTGAAACCATGGAGAAAAACTGATGACCCCTTCACACTTGCAAACTTCATACCTCTAAGGCCAGCACCCCCACGTGATTGAAACTGCCGAGTTTGGCTGAAATTTTTGGGATGGACCCTGGCCTATTCAACCACATTTGCAACTTTTCTCTGCCCTGACTTGGCTTGGAGATTAGCTGGGTGTGGTCTTGCCCGGAAGGTACCTGATTCTTTTTTTGCTTGTAAATCTTGAGGCCTTCCTTAATCACTTTAATATCACCTTTCAAAAGGAACTCTCATTCAACAAGCCTTAGCGTCCCCACCTTTTATCTTCCTAGTGCAGTTATCGATCCAAACTGTACATTCTGCATTTCTTTCTGACCCCATTTGCTCTTCTCCAATGTAGACAGCACAATAGTCACCATTAAAAGCCATGCCCCATTTCTACATTAGGCTATATTGAAATATCCTCTACCAAAAAAATTAGTCCACCGCTCTTCAATTTTAGCATCAGGCAACACACTGGGCTTGGCTGTGTGCAAACTGCTGCTAAACTCTTTATCAAAATATCCCGGTTGGACTGAAATGTGAATTGGGGGGAATGGGGAGGGGTGGGAGAGGGACATGGTGTATATTTCAATTAGGCATATTTAATTGACGTGAGTTCAGCAAGTACCCATTTTCGCCTAGACACTATCTACAGGACACATGGTGTTATAGGACTACTGTAAGAGTAAATATGTGGATATCAAACAACATTGGTTTACGTCCTGAGAAAAACGGTAATGCATCTGATTAAATGGAGATGTAGATATAATTTGCTGTTGTTCACATTTGTTTTACACAAAAGCTGTAGAGCAATCTTCCGGGATTAGCAGATACAAATGTTCTCTATAATTTCTGTTATACTGTATCATCTTGAAGCATTCTCTTTAAGATTATTTTAACATAAAAATGAAGTTTGTTTCCCAAGTTAATCAGATATAGTCACCCAAACAACATGGTTGAATTTGATGAAATCTGGGCCTTGATTGCACCCTATAGGTAAATATACCGAACTGTAACTGTCTTCTGGAGACTCATGGTTAAAAAAAAGGGCGGGTGATAACAACAGACATGAAACCTTTTCGCCAAAAACCTTACAATTCAATCTGTAAAACTAACCATGGGAAAGATTTATTTTTTGTTCCAACAGGGCAAAATGTCACCAGCTTAACAGCTGAGAAAGAAAAAAGGTACAGGCTTTGCATTGAGTAGGATGGTACCAAAAGGGGCAACTGAAAGGTGACCCGTCTGAACATTGAAAGAGAAATAAAAGCCTTATATTCCCATAAAACATCGAACCGTGTGCTGTGGATCTAACAATAAAGCACTATTTATAATTGAAGTCCCTAAGAAACTTATACCGTTCTGTTCCACACAGGTTTTGAATAGGGAGAGCTTTCTTGCCTTCACCCCCGCCCAAGAACAAGGAGAATATGAGACGATGAGCTTCCGTGCCAACGTAAATTGGGGAACAATATTGGAGACAGGTAATGCTCTATAAAAACCGTGGAAAATGCAGCTTTAATGTGACTAATATACATAGACTGTAAAAAGGATTACTCCGTTCAGAGCCAAGAATTAATGAAAAAGTCCTAGGGCTATGCCTTAGCAATATATTAATGCAGACCTCTGAACATCAATGGATTATTCTTACTAAGGGAGATGGTTGGCCAGGGGATCCAAGGCCCCAAAAAGGTTAAGGGCTGCCTTGCCCCCTAAGTTGGGATACTGCAGGAGGGAGGCGATAAAGACCCGGTGCTGAGAGCCGGGACATTAACATGGGAGGGATGTATTAGACCCACATGCGGGTGTCAGATGGCCTCTGGATGCCGAGAGTGTTGCCAAAGGCCAACTAAACCAATAAGCAAATACGGTCTCTTGAGCCAAGCAAGACTCCACCTCAGCACAGTACACACACCTGCCGGAAATACGTGCAGCAGAGGCAGCCATGTGCGACTGTATATCCCCAAATCTAATTGGCTATGGTTCTCTCCTTGGAGGAATAACCCATGGCTGATGCCACAAACTTACATCCTCTACAGGTTAGGAGATGTTATAAGCCACAGTAAGACCCTGTCATATTTAACAGGGGGGAAAAATGTAACTCATAGATTAACATAATCATCCAAACATATGTGTCTATGCCAAAGTAACCTACCATAACATTAGTGCGGCTTAAATACCTATATATCTAATTGCTTGTGCTTCATCAGTAGGATCGAAAGGTTACTCCTGGACAACTGTCAGCCCATGAAAGGAAACAGCCAGAATTGACCAGAGTCCAGTCAACAGCTCCAGAGAGAGGGGACTGTTTTACTTCTCATCCACCGTGCCCCTTTTCTAAGCCTAGGAACAATCTGCGGAAGAGGGGTGGCTGGTGAATGTAAAGGCTGCATTGGGGTGAAATGTTGAAACTACAGCGATGTAGTCTGAAGCAATTTTAACTTGATTGAACAAACAACCTGTCCACCCCCCACTGGATGGTGGGGCTGTGGGGGTTGGGCACAAAGCCTGCAAATTGGTTTTTGCATGAGGATGCTTGTACTCATGTATTATCACTTATAGCTAAAAAATGAAAAAAAAAAAAAAAAAACAGAGAAAGATTGCAAGACAGTTAGCAAATACATGACTGGGAAGGGGTTGGGGTTGGGGAAGAAGGAAAGAAATATCCTGATCTGAATTGAAAATGATGTACGAAGGAGTGCACAAAGACTCATCAAATGAATTAAAAAAAAAATATCGTTTGCTGCCTAAGTCTTTATTTTCCCCTGGAACCACATCTTTGCAGCCATGCTTTCATTCCGGGCCTCCACTAGAATGGCCTTTTAAGCTCTCGTTTACAGTATCAACAGCCTTTCCAGCCCAATTTCAAATCTTCCCACAACCCTCCAAACATACACATGGTCAGGTTCTTCACAGCCAACAGCCCACTCTCTGGTACCAAAAACTGGGAGTGAGTCATTTTTTTGTTGCTGTGATAAAGCACCATGACCAAGGAACTTATAAAAGGAAGAGTTTATTTGAGCTTATGATTGGCGGTTCCAGGGAATTAGAGTCCATTGTGGCAGGAGGCGTGGTGGCTGGATCTGGAGCAGCAAACCGAGGGTCACATCTCGAAAAGAGCACAGAAAACAGAGAGAGGGTGACTGTAGACCACGAGGCTTGTGAAAACTCACTAAGCCTGCCCCCAAAAACGCACTTCCTCTAGCATGGCCACACCTTCCAAGACCTCCAAAAACAGTGCCACAAACTGGAGACAAATGTCTGAATACCTAGAGCCTATGGGAGACAATCATCCAAACCACCACATGATATGTTCTTGAATATTCATGGATTTTTGTCTCCAAGCCCCTGAAGTACATGTGTTTTTAATATGTTCCGTAGAGAACTTCTCCCTTCTATTTACCTGATCTTATTAGCATGATGTCACCAGAAATTCCATTCCTGCCATACACTGTTTTATATCCAGATGTCCTGAGTTTCTTCATGTTTTTGCACAGGGAAATGGATGTCAACCTCTGAGCCTCTCAGGAAGGCAGGTGGCCTACACACCAGTATTGATTAAGGGATTATCATTGAACTTTTACCATGGAAAAGTGCTCATCTGGGGGACATTTAAGATTTTCATGGTTCATAACAATAACAAGTCCACTTTTTAAGGCTGTATTTTTTTCATTTGCCTCCTCCCACAGAATGCTTTACTTTTTTTCTTCACTCAGTTATGTCCCATTGCTCTCTCTACTCCTAACAGAGTACCTCAGATCAATAATCTCTCTCAAACCCAAGTCTGTGTTCTGTTGTCCTTCTTCCTATACTCCCTAATCAGTTCAAAGTATGCTCTTTAAGCTCCTGTGTATCCATGTTTTCTATGTCTTTCAAGTCACAGTATAGTGATGATTGGTCTTCACTGTCAACTTGACAGAACTTAGAATCTTCTAGGATACACATATCTCAGTGTGTCTGAGCCAGTGTATTCAGACAGATTTAACTGAGAAAGAAGACTCACTTTGAATGTGGGTAACAACTACCTATATACCAATATCCATGGCTCATTACAAAGGGAAAGAGAAAAAATCAGCCAAGCATCAGCATTCATCTCACTCTGCTTCCTGTCTGCAGACATCATGTGAGCAGCTGTGGTTATCCCATACTTCTCTTGATGGACTATCTTCTCAAACTGGGAGACAAAACAGTTTCCTTCTTTCCTTCTTCCTTCCCCCTCCCTCCTTTCTTTCCTCCCCCTCCCTCTCTCCCTTCCCTCCCTCTCTCCCTTCCCTCCCTCCCTCTCTCCTTCCCTCCCTCCCTCCCTCCCTTCCTCCCTCCCTTCCTTCCTTCCTTCCTTCCTTCCTTCCTTCCTTCCTTCCATTTCTTTCCAAATTGTTTTCTTTTTCAGGTGTTTGTCAAAGCAATAAAAACCAGTATGAACATACATTTCGGGAATCCCAGGATAAAATTTGAGACAGGGTCTCCCTGTAGCCACAGCAGGCCTGGAACTTGCTCTGTGAACCAAACTGTCACGCATCTCACAAAAACTTGTGTTTTTTCCATCCCAAGTTCTCTAAGCTCTGGGATTAAAGGCATTCCCCACTATGCCAGGCTTATCCCAGAATTTTTATGAGAGAGAGAGAGAGAGAGAGAGAGAGAGAGAGAGAGAGAGAGATTTAGTATTGCATTACAATTGCATCAATATCCATATTATCTTCTAGAAAGGATCCAGATATAGTTTGTCATAGCAAACTTTGTAGGCATAGATGTGTAGGCAGTTATAATCCACCATCATGTAAGTTAATAATGCTTTAAAATGAATCATATTTCCTAAAATTTAGCCAGTTGTAGCCTTCTGTATACATCTCACTATGTTGTATGAGGAAGCTTCACTGATGAGAGTTAAGGGATGAATTAGTATTCTCTCTACCACCTGTTCTGCTATGCTCCAAGAGCCTTAGGTTATGGCTGGGCATCTCTTAGACATGTATTCTCTGTGTGTGACCAGTTGTGGAACTCTGTAATAGCCTCAATATTTGCACAAAGAAGCCTTATTGATCAGTTATACACAGTATACTTGTATGTAAAATGTAAGGATATATTTTTATCATATGGTAAGAAATTTCACTTGTCTAGAGATTACTGTGGGGTGAAGGAGAGTAGCTCCTTTTAAGGGAGGGATTCCAGATAGGTTGACTAGACTCCAGTGACAAAACTTGCACTGAGGAACATCACATATAAATCCTTGATCAGATAGGATTTAACACGCATGACAGAATTCCTAAAAACTGGGAGGAAAAGGGGAAGGGGTCTAAATTTGATTAAAATATGTTATATGAAATGCACAAAAACTCAATAAGAATAATACTCAAAAGTTATAGTAGTCATAAAGGGTTTGAATTTACATTGTAAAATATAATTACATATTTGTAGTTTGAGAGTTATATCAATAAGTTTAGCTATTAAAGTATTTAATATTAAAAATAATAAATCAAATCCCATGACTGAGAGTCCTATTCTTTCCCAAATATAATTTTGATGTTGGCTTAACTGATCTATTAGGACTGAGAAGCCCCGTCCCCCTTAAAAACCAATTTGTCTTACTAGTAAGTCTTGGGCAGTGACCTCATCCCCCCCCACTAGCTGAAGATGTGATGCTCTTTAAATGCTGAGGATACCCTCTGGCTTCCATTCATATATTTTAATGGGAGAGTGTGTTTCAGACTGTTATTCCCTGTTCAAACATCTATTGCATTTAGTAACAACATTCTTCCAATTCCTGTTTATCTTTCTCTTAAATACATGACTTGTGGCACCTGTGGATACTTTCATTTAATGGTTCACTCGACTAATTCTCCACCTGTAAAGGTTTTAATGTGTCAGTGCTTTCTTAGATTGGCTCTCTCTGCTCCAAAGAGGACCAGTGATAGTATTCTCATTGTCATCCTGCTAGTGGCTACTTCAGCTCCAAAATGCCATCTTGGGATTTGTCATTATCAGACCATTGAAAAGTACAGAAGTCAAAGATTTTGTCTCTGGAAGTCAGACTCTATAAAAATGGTTTTGTTCAGGAAATATACTGGGATGTTGTTAGAATTACTTCCTGCTGAAGTGGATAGAAGGAGATGTTGGCTGTGAGGCATTCATAGCACAGGTTGGGGACTTTATTAGCCCTTTAAAAACTTCCAAAGTTAGAGAAAAGGAAATAAATCCTTTAATTAAAAAAAAATATGCCAAGCCCAGTGCCCATCGCCTTTAATCCCAGCCATCAGGAGGCAGAGGCAGATGGATCTCAGTGAAGTTAAGGCCAGCCTGGTGTACATAGTGACTTCCAGACAGGCTGGGACTAGGGAGAGGCTATCAAAAAATACAAAGAAAGATTTTTAAAATTGTGTTTATGTATGTCTACTGGGGACAGTGTATGAGTGTGTATGTGTACATGGGCACAGGCATTCATTCATGCCTATATGTGGAGGCTAGAGGTCAATGTCCTGTGTCTTCCCTTTCACTCTCTACTTTTTGATGGTCTGTTAGTACCCTGGAGTTCACAGATTTAGCACCACTTGTTCTCCACCAAGCTCCAGAGATCCTCCTTTCTTTGCATTGCCAATGTTGTAATTACAAGGTTCGCCAGCATGACCAGATTTTAATATAGATGCTAGGGTACCAAACCCACGTCCTTATATTTGCACAGTAAACACTTTACTGACTGAGCCAAATCTCTACCTGAACTGTTGATCATTACATCTGTCAATCATCCCTAGGGAGGCCATTGGGATCTCAACAGTACACCCAGGGTTAATCAAGGGTGATATCTAGAGATGATTTGGTAATAAGCTCTTGGTAGCTCTCAGGTGCTAGAGTCTTGGTTGCTACAGCCCCTTAACCAGGAAGATCTAGAGAACATAGCAAAACACTGAACAAACCAAGAGTGGCAACACTGGAAGACTAATTTAACTATACTCTGCTCTGGTACTAACATGAAGTTAACAAGACATTTGTCTCAGCAGCAAAATAATATATTAATCCAATTTTAAAAGTTAACATTAATGCTAGATTTATAGTAAATGATATGTCAAAAATTTTTAATAAAATTGGAATTAGGGTTCTTTTGCTTGAGGCTCTTATGTGGCTTGGTGAGGTACTGATGTGTCCAAATGGTTTTATTTATTTATTTATTTATTTATTTATTTATTTATTTATTTATAGATAATTCTTTTTTTAATTTTTAAATTAATTTTATTTATTTCTGTATGTGTATGAATGTACTGTCTGCATGAAAGTTTGTGCACCCGTGTCGTGCCATGCCGCGGAGGTCAGAAGAGGGTATCGGATTCTCCTGGAACTGGAGTTCTCCTGGAATTGGAGTTTCGGACAGTTCTCAGCCACCATGTAGGTGCTGGGGATTGAACCCAGGTCCTTTGTAAGATCGGTCGGCTAACCAAAAGGCCATCTCTCCAGCCCCTAGATAATAATTCTTTAGACTCTACCTGTCAGTTACCTCTAGCAATGGTGCATATAATAACAAAAGCACAGGAAAATGTTATTGAGAATATTTTTAATGCATGGACTTTAAGCAAGCCACAAACCCCAAATTTTTCAAGATAGTGTTACAGTCCCCAGTTTTTAGAGGAACAGGGGTGACCCAGGATATTAAGAATGTTTATGCACAAGAAGTACCATTTTAACATGAATCATTGCCTGTTATTGAATAAATCAATGTGGTTATCTCATAGTCACATTGCAATCTCTGGAAATGACTCAGAAACCTTGATAAAACTTCAGGTATAGCAAAATATCCACTGTAAATAATATCTCTATAAAAGATTTTTTTACTAGACAGGTGCTGAGTATAAATTCTTAGTTCTGAGACTTTTTATGGACTTTCTGATGGAAGTATGCCTTGAGATTCAAGGTCCATATTACAGGTTCTCCCCTCAAAAGTCCTTCAAGAAGCAAACAATCACTGTTTCTCCACCAAGACCAGCAACAAAAATGGAACTCTCATTTTCATTCAAGCTTTTTTCACAGAGGGCCCTGTATTAAAATTGCTGAAGGTCAGACCTTGAGCTCTTGGGAGGTCTACAGTGGTTCCTTTGTCATTATCTCACAGACATGTCAGAAAATGGATGGATACATGTTGAAATAGATTGAAATAATTTTCCCCCTCTACATTTCTATGCACATGTGTATGTGTGTATTCCACAATTTTGCTTGATATTTCTTCAGAAAAATATTTCAATCAATCCCAATATTTCTATCTTCAACAGCTGTCTATTCAAGATGAAATACTCTATTCCAAAGGAAGTCTGAAAGGGTGCATCCAAAAGAGGAAATGTCTTTTAAGTTATTTTTTTTTCTTACTCTTTTAAGACGTAGATTGAATTTTAAAGCATAGAATATACTTCTCACAGGTAACCTTAACTAAAGTTAAACAAATAGTGAAGAAGTGCTTTGCATCTATCTTTATATTGCACTAGGTTCACCAATAATTAAGGGAATAAAGATTTGTGCCCAAATTTATTAAGGATATATTCTCAGGAGAAATCTGGACAAGAATCGGGCATAGTAAAAAGACAAAAAAGAAAAGGAATCCAGGAAATATTGGGATTACTAACAAAACATAAATCAAAAGTCAGTAACAAGCCCAGCCTCAGTGTAATTACACAGGGCAAGCTGGGACATAAATTTATTTCTGAGTTTGTTCTACTTCCAGGCAAGAGAGTTGGGATTTCATACAGCTGTCAGTTAGTGGCTAAGGAGGCTCTAGTCATATAAAAGCTTTCTGGATCAGGGTCTTTGGGTGAAGAGGCTCCAAAAGCCCAAGGCCAGTCCCATGGAGAAAGCTACAAGGTAAGACATTGTGAAGCAAATCACAGAGAAGCTTTGGGAGTGGATTCAGAGAACAGGTTCCTTCCTCTGAGGAAGCTGGATCTGCTTCAAATGCCTGCACCTCTACCATGGCTAAAATCCAGAGTTTCATGCCACATTCACTGCATCTTGTGATTCATTTTCAGAATTATCTTTGAGAACTATTTCTTGAAGGATGATGTTTCAAGGGAAATTTTAGCAAATGATTTATAGCTCTGTTCTGAGTGTTGATCTCTAGTTGAAACTGGTTACTCATGATCCCCTTCCCCAAGAAGCAGACCTGAACCACTTGTTTCCACTTCTTACATTTCTGTGGGGAGCATTATATGGCTGCTAGTTATTGGGAAATCTGAATCTTGGATTAGCATCCATCTTTCAGGAACTGTCAATGTAAAACTCATTCAGTCCGAGATGCACCAAGCAGTTTTCATTGAATCACCTGAGAAGCAAATTCCAGGCTTCCTTCTGGTATAGTACCAACCTTAGCATCTCACAGTGACAACCAGGTTCTTTAATAAGCATGGTACTTCCCTTACTTGCAATACAGTCCATTGTCTGGCTCCTCAGGAGTAAATAGGCCAGGCAGCTGCAACTGTTTTGAGTTTAATGAGACTCATAATGTGTCTTCTGGAATAATTACTCCCCAGTAATGGTATCAGGACCTCATCTTATTGTCCAGTGTGGTAATCCTTAGCCACTTATGTCTTCCAAACACCTGAGATGTGGTTACCTTGACTCATTTAAATTTGAACTAATTTAACTAAAACATACATTTAAAAGACCAAAGAAAGTAATTTTATTTATTTAGCTAGTTGCTCATTTTATTTTTGTTAAATGTAACAAGATTTTTTTAAATTATTGAATTCTACCTTAATAGTTTAAGGGTATTGTTATTGTTATCTTTTTGTGATACTTATCTTTTAAGGCATGTATTTATTTTCTTGTATTATACACTTACACATTATCACTCTAGGCATTATCAACAGGTTGCCTTAATTAGGACTTTTTACTATGCACCAATGCAACTTTTTGAAATGTGCTTATTGGAATATTTTACACAGAGTCTTCATATTATCAGAATGATTATGTAAATGATAATCAGTCCTTGAATTAAAATACTAGTTTTTAGAAAAAAAAATTAGTGAGATTTTAGTTAAAAAATTAGGTATGAAGAAAATTTTACATTTCATCTGTAGACATTATCTCAAAATACAATGGGGAAGAAAATCTGCAATCAGTATTTACTACAAAAGTATTTACATTTTTAAAGAGAAAAATACCAGAAGAAACTGTGCTGTAAATTTCACATTGAATTGCAATTATAATTTATTAAAGTAAAGCAAAAGGAAAACTTGTTTTTATAAATAAGAAAACACAAGACAATAAAATAAGAAAAAAATATGTAGTGGATCTACTGCATAAACCAGTGTGTAACTGAACCAGTGGATCCCACAGCCAGGACCCATGGTTAGCTTTCCTTTGCACAGAACAACCAGATATCTTCAGGTAAGCACAGTAAGCATATGATGACATGATTGTAATTATTGTTGGAACTCTGAGAATAAGTCAAGACAACCAAGAAATTAATACTCAGTCGAACAATGGGAATGAATCCCATGTTGCATAAGTAACTTCCATTTTCAATTACAAAAGACCCTCAGAACCACCCGGCCTTTGTGTCTCTGGCTGGCCATCTTGTAAGATACTAGGAATCATGTCCTTTGCTAAATATTTGCTTTTAATAATCACAGGTTGGATTGACATCATCAGTAGTACAAGTCAGCTTTGGAGAGGGGGCCAAGCCTGGAGTGTAATTTGAAGAAGACATTGAAGACAGGTGTGGTTTTCCAAAGCATCTTCCTCAAAGAAAATGAGGCTGGTACTTTCCACTAAAATGGAAGCAGTCTTTTAAATGGCCCCACCAAAATTCATGTTGGAAGTTAATCTCAATTAGGAAATACTAAGAGGAGGAATCATGTAGGATTCTTAAGATATAAATGGGCCTAAAGGTCCTAAAATCATGAATTAGTCTCCTCATGGACCAAATAATTAATGGGGTAGGATTTTCGTAATAGACTTTTTTTTTCTTTTCATAAAAGTCAGATTGGCCACATACTCTCCACCCATATACAGTAATTACAGAATCTGCAAATAATTGGTGGGTGGATTCTAGAGCCCATTGAGAGATTCATATTATAACAACATAGTTGCTTTCAGACAAACAGAAATATAACAATAATGTTATTCACCTTGATTTTGTGAATTCCTAAGCATAAACAAAGACTAAGCATTAAAAAAACAAAGATGCAGGACAATTACAGCAGAATGCATGATCTGGGGCAGGGTGGGGGGGAAGGGAAAGGGGAATATGCCTGAACTGAATTGAAAAATGATGTCTGAAATACACAAAACATCAATCAAAAAAGTCAGATTTGCTACACTACTTTCTCTGAAGGATGTCCTGTGTTATTTCATGAATTTGCAAGGCATTCCCACCAGAAAGAAGGCCCTCATAAGATATGGACTCTGACCTTGATCTTCTAGAAACTTAGAATAATATATTTACTTTATTTTCTTTTTGTTTCTTTCTTTTATTTGATTTTTTTTTTACTTCTGATAAAGACTTTTATTTGGAGCATGTAAATGATTCTTACCACTCAATAACATAAGATCAATAACACAAATTTAAAAATGTACAAGTAATATTTAAAAATTTTAGCTTTATATTTTTTATATACACATGATAAGTAATACATAATGAATACAAGCATCCTTCATGTAAAACCAATTTGCCAGCAGCTATGCCCAAACCCACACAGCACAATGCTCCCACCATCCAGCTGGAGAGGCTTGTATGTACAATTATGTTGACCAAATAAGTGTCCAGACTATATTGCTGTAGTTTCACAACTCACCCCAATCACAGCCTTATATTCTACCATACCCCTTCTTCCACAGATTGTTCCCTAGGCTTTAGAAACAGGGGCACAAGTGGGCAAGAAGCAAACAGTCTACTTCCTCTGGAGATGTCCTTTTGGACTCTGATCAGTTCAGGCTGTTTCCTTTCATGGGTTGGCAGTTTATCCAGGAATAACCTATAAATCCTACTAATGAAGCACAAGCAATTAGATATA
>VZQC01000704.1:99245-154925 GCA_009823505.1 Rhizomys pruinosus | reverse complement strand
AGCACCTACATGGTGACTAACAGCCACCCATCACTCAAGTTCCAGAGGACACAACACCCGCTGACCTCTAGGGGCATTGCAAGACATGGGTGCACTGACATACATGCAGGCAAAACATTTATGTATAAGTGTGTACATAAAAATAAATAATAGAAAATTTTTAATCAATCCACTCCAAACTGTAGCTTGGAGTGAGAAGGGGCTCATGAGCTCCCACCTCTATCTGAGGAGCTAGTGACAATCGATGGTTTCCAAAGGGCAGTGTCAATTTTCTTTAAAGGCAGGCCCCTGATAGGTTGAACACATTCCAGTGGATAGCCCCATCCCATAAGTATATAGGCAGCCCAAATTGGACTTGGTGAGTTATTTTAAAACAGAAAAAGAGGACATGAAATTCAGGGGATCAGAGAGGAGTTTATGGGAGAAATGTGTGTAAATCAGGTCAAAATACATTGTGTACATGTATGAAATTCTCAAAGAAGTAATGAAAACATTATATTAATAAGTATTTTGATGTAGGAAAATATGATCAAACACTATTTTTAAATGCTTTTACATTTTATTTATTTATTGAGATTGCCACTGCATGAAGACCAGAAGACAAATACAGGACAACTTCCATTTCCTTCACTGTGTAAGTGTCAGGAGCTGAACTCAATCAGGGTTGGCAGTGAGCAACCTGACCTGCTGAGCCATCCTGCCGGCCCAGAAAACACTGCTTTTAAAAGTCCGATAAGGAAAAAATAGGGCAAACAAAAGGCTACGTTCAAAACAAGAATATAAGATAGAAACTCCTAAAAATCTTAATGTGTTGTACTTAGAAATATGCATTAGAGCAGTTACAAACAGCAGAGAAAAACATAGAAGCAAGACAGAATTGAGGAGGATCAGCAGGACGTATCAACTAACTGGTAAGACAGACACGAAGAATAAGACATAACTGATGTCCAGCCTCAGTCAGCAAGAAGTGGGTGGAACCCTTAATATGATAAAGAAATTTAAGGGACATGATTAGGGGGATAAGATGACTTTTTAAAAGTCTGAGTTGAAGCTGTTGACACAATATGGCAATGTTGAACATAGGCAGTTGAAATTATGATCTGTGCTATAAGAAAAATATGCATTTGGTCTCTTCTCCCGAGCTCCTGGCACAGAACACCAAAAATCCTTATTCATGGGACACCAGAAGAAAATTTGTTCTAATATTTGAACTCTAGGTTCCTGAAATAAATCTCCTGAGACCTTGACAATTTCCTGAGTGACAACCTCAGTCACAGAGCTCTTGGGATTTCCCGAGTGACAAGCGCATCTTCTCTTCTACTGAGAAGTGTCTTGGTAGCCTCCTGGATGGCCAGCTTTAGGACAGAAAACCAACCTTGTGATTGGAGAGTTGGAAATTTCATCCTACCTCCTGCCCACAAGCCTCCCAAGTCATGCGATTATAGGCACAGGACAGCACACCCAGCTTTGCAACTGAGTCCTTCCTTCCTTCAGTTACACATGATTTATCATGCATTCATCCTGCCTGGCACATAATAGATGGGAGACCACACTTGCATATGGATGAAATGCAAAAGCCAGAACTAGGAGCACAAAACAGAATAATGCAGTTGTTTATGCATAAAGTTCTCAGAGTATAATACTAAAAATGAGAGAAGGATGGACTATGGTGTTAAGATTGAATTTAAAAAGCATGTATATAATATATTTCTGATATATGATGAAGAATCAAGGATTAGAGCACACGAGAGGATTAAGATGCCACAAACACTGAGAAGCTAAAATGAAGAACTAGTTCTGGTGAAAAATAAAAATTGCATGTAGAAATGTTGAGTTTCATTAGTCACATTTTTCATCACAGTGCCAAAATACCTGACATAACAAGGGTGAAATGGCATTTCTGGTTCATAATTCTTTTCTTTGATCATTTATTTTGCTTTTAGACATGGTGTAGCTAAGGCTAATCTTTAACTGCTAGTACTCTTGCCTCTACCTCCTGAGTGCTAGGATTATAGGCAGGCAACACTACTCTAGCCTCACTTTGGCTCACAGTTTCAGGGGTTTCAGGCCAGAGTCCCTGGTTCTTTAACTCTGGGCTATCATGAAGGCTGGAGAATGTGGGAATGGATGCTCTGCTCAGAGTAGACAGGAAACAGAGAACATGAGGGGACCAGGAACAGCTCCAATGAATACTTCCTCCTGCTGGGTCCAGCATCCTGAAGCTTCCACCCCTGCCAAAGCAATACCACCAACTGAGGACCAAGCTTTCAACATGTGAGCCCTGGGGACAACCCATGTTAAAACCATTACTAGCTTGAGGAGTACAGGCAAGATGCTGAGGTTAAAATGAATCTGGGACAAGAGGAATGAGACATGGGGTCTATGCCCAGCTCTGCCATTAGCTAGTTGTAAAGTCTGACTTTGAGACAAATATTCTGCTAGACTTGTATTTTTCATCTGGCAGCAATAATCTTTGTCCCTATGAGACAGCTTCTATATGAAGATGATCAACTCTCAGAGCAAAATTGGTGCTAGAGTCGCGAAAGGGAAAAGGAGTAGCAGGATGGTAAAAGCTGGAGTCTGGGAATGACTTAGGTTTGGAGAGATGAGGAGAAGCCAGGGCAATGGAGCTTCCTGTATCATCAACTGGTTCCACAAGGAGCCCAACCCACACCTTTGGCTTACTCACCACTCTGCACAAGCCTGTCCAGTTGGCTGTGTAGACAGTGAACTAGGCCCAGAGAGCAGCTGTTCTCAGAAGGAGGTGCCAGTAGATGACAGCAGCTGTCCAGAGGAAATGAGTGGCTAAGGAAATGGAGTCACCTAAAGTCAAACCAAATTAAAACCATTTTCTCCTTTCTTACTTTGAACTATAGGGAAATGATTTAAATTTCTTGAAAAGAAAAGATAGAAAAGTTTTTGATGGCAAATTTGTTTTTTGATTCTGCTAAAGAAAGATGAAAATCTTTTTTCACCTAAAACATCAACTCGGTAATGCTTTTACGTAGGGAAAATAAATATTCAGATGTGAAAGGGCTCTCAGTATGCGGCAGTGACACACACACTGTCTTCTATGGCAGAGCATCTGTAGATTGGGTTCCTTTACATTGTTGTGGCTGAAAGGAATGCTTGCTGCTGTTTGGTGAGCACAGAAGTTTGAAAGTGCTTCAGGTTATGCAGCCTGGTTTGCCATCAGAAATGAAATCAAGTGATCACTTAAGCATCCCCATCCTGAGTATCCAAAGTTTGAAACTTTAGGGAACTAACATGATGCCACCAATAAATAATTCCAAACCTAACATGCAACAAAATGCATTCCAAAAGCATAAACACACTAAAAATATTGCATAAAATGGCCATTGAGGATCTAGTTCAGTTGGCAGAATGACTACTTAGCAAGCATGAAGCCCTGGGCTTGATCCCCAGAATTATATACAACATGGCATCAACATAGCATCGTGGCCCATGCCTGCAATACCGGCAGGAGGGATATTGGCATAGGAAGATCAGAAGTGCAAGGTTGAATAGTGAGTTTGAGGCCAACCTGGGTGAGGAGCTCCTGTCTCAAAACAAAAACATCCTAGCACTTGGGAGGCAGAGGCAGGTGGATTTTTGTGAGTTCAAGGCCAGCCTGGTCTACAGAGTGAGTTCCAGGATAGCTGGGGCTACAGGGAGACCCTATCTCGAAAAGACCAAAAACAAACAAAAAAAAACAAACAAAAAAACAGTTGTCTTTATATTACATACATAAGGTGTATATCAAACAATTTCATGTTTAGGCTTGGATCACATTTTTCTCATTGCGTATATGCAAATATTCTCCAAATTTGAAAAATAAATCCCAGATCTGAAGTCCCAAGCACTTCAGATTGGGTGCACTCAAGTGAGATCAAGTGGATGCACAGAAAAATGGCAAGGGAATAAGTGTGGGGAAGAGAAAGCAGATGTCCAATGCACCAGAGAGGGAGGCCTAGAAGCCTGGATGAGTCGCCTGTGCCTGCCTGACGCCCTAAGTTCAGAACATGGTTGAGCACACCTTCAGGCTCAGCCTGAGTTGACTGACCTCGCATTTACTGTGCCCATTTGTAGTCATGTCTATGTGTCTAAAGTAAAATGTACGTGTTAATCATTACATGTAATTATCTTCTAATTGACTCATTTAAATATATCTCCAAAAAGCTAGTAGGAATTTTCATTTATGCTCTGTTATAATGAAGCTTTAATGTTCTACATTGAGAGATGATAGAGTCATTAAAAATTTTTAAAAAATAGTAAGCTTTTCTGGGCCCCAGGTCATATTAATGACTGTCTTAAGGAAAATAGGATACTGTCAGGTAGTTTCTGTTTGTAAAGCTTGAGAGAGATGCTGAGGTATATTCAGGACAGAACATAATATGGCCACAAAACAGTGAATATGGTAAATATCCAAATGACAATTTAAAATAAGGGAAAATACATAGTTAAAAGAGGAGAATAAGCCTAGAAAGAGAGGGCTATTTATAAGTAGCAAAGGTCAACAGGACAAAGGAGAACAATGTAAGATCACAATTCCTTCAATGCATGTCTGGACTCAGCAACCACTTATTAAGTGCTTTAGCTCTGACTTCTGGCCAGCTGCTGAAAATACAAAGATTAACAAGCTACAAACTCCACCTCAGGAAATTAAGATTTGGAAATTATAGCCATGGAAGCAGAAGAAGGAGCCCCATTGAAGCTAGGGGAACTGCTGTGTGGCTCCTCCTCACAATCTGTAAGGAAAGTCAGAGACCCCTGTAGATTCCTTTGAGAAATCAAGATGGACTTTGGAGTAAACAGGACAGAGTAAAGCCACGTCATGGGGATTCCTCTTCCAACACATGAGGAAAGCTAAAATAAACAAGGAAGCTTGTCAAAATTCACAAACATTTTTTTAAACAAAGAGAGGAAAGGCCCCAAAGCACAGCCCTTTAAAGAGAGATAAGAGTTACCCAGACCCTATCACTTAGAAGAAATATTCAAGAAGTGAGTTGCTAAGTTTCACCCCCAATTTAAAGAGACGCCTGCTAGTGGGGTGAGTAGGCAGCAGGAGTTGGGGGAAGAAATATCGAAAACCATCATGAGAATGGGAAAGACTCTAACCACTTGGGAATCTCTGCAGACGGCACACCCGTCCTTGACTCTCACTCTCCAGAGCAGTCTAACAAGCTGGGAGAAGTCATCCAAGCCAAGGGGAGTGGAGCATGCCGTACCTGGACACAGTGGCCTTCCATATAAGATATCCAGAGGGGACCCATGAAAGAGCAGATACCCACATGGTGTAGACGGAGGCAGATGTCTGTGGCAACCAAAGCCCAGTCTTTCCCTTGCCCTGGCTGCTACCTGCTATGGGTCAGAAGCCAAGCACACCAATGCAGGAAAATTTCAAGGAAGTTTTATTATGGCCAGACTGTCCCCGACTCTAGAGTAGAAGCAGCTTGATCTTGGGGTTTGGGGAGATAGATAGATAGATAGATAGATAGATAGATAGATAGATAGATGATAGATAGATAGATAGATAGATAGATGGNTGAATGGGGAAACTACAACAATATAGACTGGACACTCATCTGATCAACTTGATTGAATACACAAGCCCCCCGAGCTGAAAGATGAGACCCATGGGGTGTGTGGGTTTCAGCACAACTGCTTGCAAAATGGTTTTACACGAAGGATGCTTGTACTCATAAATTATCACTTATTGTTAAAAAATGAAAAAAAAATAGGAAAAAAAAAAGAAAACAGGATCCACAGGCATGAGATTTGTTTCTTTTTCTACTTCTCTAATTTGGAAACTATTTTTTATAATTCTTTTAGCTCCTTTTTGTATTTTTTATATTTTTATTTATTAATTGATTTTTGTGCATTTCATACATCATTTTTCATTTCTGTTCAGGTATATTCCCCTATCCCTTCCCCCCAACCCCACCCCATTCCATCCCAGATCATGCATTCTGCCATACTTGTCCTGCATCTTCCTCTCAGTCTTTTTTTATGCTTAGGAAATTCACATTTTCCTCCATTAATTTATTCCTGTTGATACTGTTATTGGAGCCATAAACTTATATGTTTATATATTATGTTCTCCCAAACCATACACTAAGATTTATTTCATGTAATAGCCTGTCTTGTTCAAATATTTACAAAATAAAATTTGGAGTTATAAGTAAAAAAAAAAATTCATAAATTTGGAGTACTTGACGTGAAAAGGATCAAGGATCCAAAATTAATTTATATTACTAGAACCTTTAACATTATAGCCAGCAATGAAGAAAAAAGAAATTATAATAAGACATAAACTATAACTTCAATTGTCAACATCTTTAAAGTGTCATAAGTTTTTAATTTGTTGACTTTTCAGATAAGTCATTTCTCAATGATAACATTTATCAGGATTTTAGCAAAATAATGAATGAAATGGAAATTATTTGTAAACATTTAAAATAAAATCAGAAACTTCAATTTTTTTCTCCAAAACTTCTGACATTTTATCAAAATCCAGTAGCATGTAATCTACAATTTTTTTAAACTTTATATCACCAAGCACCACCCAGATGCCCCCCAACCTCTCCAGCTTACCTCACTGTGCCCTCCAACCATTATCTCTGTTGTGTACTTGTGAAACGCTACTCAAAGCCCATAATAGCAGACTGCAAAAGTTAAAATAATAAGTCACCATTTTTAATCCTGGATTCACGTGACTTTTGTGACTTTCACTGGTGCCACCCCTAGATCTCCTTTCTGTCCTCCAATCTGCTTTTGGCAGTTAAACTTTGAAGGGAGATTTCTATAGGCTTTTTCCCTCATGTTTCTGATTTAATTATTTTAGATCTTGAATGAAGAGAGTGCAAAGACTCCCACAGGCAGGTACAACCAGAACATAGTGTCAAGAATACAGAATGGAAATACAAATGAATACAAGAGTGCAATGGAGACTGTGGCAGGCACATTAAAGGAAATCTTTCACACCCAGGCCAAAACGAACATCTTACAGCATGTCTATCAGATGTGTTTACAAGCATCTTCATATAAATAGTGCTCATAAATATATGGCAAGCATATAAACTCCAGGAAATTAGTCTCAACGAATGTGGAAAATAAATGAGAATCTAGATTTAAAAGTAACAAGGCAAAATCCAGTTATGTTCTTAATAGTGTGAGCTTAATTAGTAGCAAATGCTTCATTTCAATAAGAAAATAGGGCCCACAGAGTCCTGCAGGGTATTAACAGTGAGCCAATCTAATCACACCACACTGGTTGAAGAAAGAGTAAGAACATGACTGAAATGAAATCAACCCTGCATGGAACTTTGGGCAATGTGACATAAGACCAGGAACTTGGCTGAGCTACCAATGATGTTGGAAAGAACGAGATGCTTCCAATCTCTAAAGAGAATAGCTTGTCCCTTGGGCGCTGTCCTAGAAGCCATACAACGTGATTGAGGCTAATTGTTCCCAGAACAAAATGGAAAATCATCTGGACAAAAATGTCCATGTTGCTCAGCTTTGCCAAAATTAAACTCACATACATACGGACATATATGTATATCTTTTCCCTTAAAGCTTTACTGGCATTACCAATTAGCCACAAGCTGGCTCTTTTCAATAGAGCTGTACCTAGTACTTGCAAAGGTTCTGTAGCCAGGAGGCCAAATACAATGGGAAATCCAACCAGCACAGATGGCGCTTAGCACCTGCACTTCTGAGATGAGTAAAGGGGATATTTTTCAAATTTGTGATTATAAATATTGCCTTTCTAATTCTGTTAGAACTAGCAACATTAAGCAGGATTTCTCATTACTGGTCTGATCAGTGTTCAATAATTCTTTTTTTTTTCACATAAATTTATTTATTTATTTTTAACAAATCTAGACCCGTGTTCCCGCTCATTCCCCCATCCCGCCAGAGCTCATGCATTCTGCCAAACATGCTTTCCATCTCTCAGTCTTTCTCAATATTTTCCATGGGGAAGTTGACTGTTTTGAGCAGAAGTTCACCGTCTCAGTCAGTTCTTTGATGCAGTCTTTTCTGTTGTTGTTGTTGTTTCCAAAATGCATTATGCCCAACTGCTTTGTACAAAAGCTCAGGGGGCCCTACACAAGAAATACTTACAACTGGGTAATTGGCACTAGCATCCACAGATGAGGGATACCATTCATCGTTTGTTTTTCTGGGACTGTGTTACTTCACTCAGCATGATGTCCTCTAGCTCCAGCCATTTTCCTGCAAAGCTCGTGATGTCGTCTTTCTTTACTGCTGCATAGAACTCCATTGTGTAGATGTACCACATTTTCTCTATCCATTCGTCAGTTGAGGGGCATTTAGGTTGGTTCCAGCTCTTTGCTATTGTGAAGAGAGCTGAAATAAACATGGCCGTGCATGTATCTCTGTGGTGGCGTAAGTCTTGAGGGTACATGCCCAGGAGTGGTATGGCTGGGTCGGGTGGCAAGTTCATTCCAAGTCTTCCAAGGGTTCTCCACACTGCTTTCCATAGTGGCTGTACGAGTTTACATTCCCACCAGCAGTGGATGAGTGTTCCCCTTTCCCCACAACCTCTCCAGCACTTGGTATCATTTGTTTTCTTGATCCTAGCCAGTCTTACTGGAGTAAGATGATA
This sequence comes from Rhizomys pruinosus, assembly GCA_009823505.1. Classification (NCBI taxonomy): domain Eukaryota; kingdom Metazoa; phylum Chordata; class Mammalia; order Rodentia; family Spalacidae; genus Rhizomys; species Rhizomys pruinosus. Next base: position 146,293 of record VZQC01000704.1, on the reverse strand, counting down.
TCTTAAAGTGGTTTTGATTTGCATTTCCTTAATGATTAGTGATGTTGAGCAGTTCTTGAGGTGTTTCTCAGACATCTCTAATTCCTCGCTTGTGAAGTCTCTGTTCAGTTCTTTGCTCCATCTATTGAGCGGGTCGTTTGTTTTCTTTTTTCTTTGTTTTTTGAGTAGTTTATATATTCTGGAAATCAATGCTTTGTCAGATGTATCTGCAGTGAAGGTTTCCTCCCACTCTGTGGGATTTCTCTTCACTTCCTTGATTGTTTCTTTTGATGTACAGAAGCTTTTGAGTTTGATGAGGTCCCATTTGTCAATTGTCGACCTTAATTCTTGTGCAGCTGCTGTCTGATTTAGGAAGTCTTTTCCTACGCCTATGTCTTGTAGTCTGCTGCCAACTTTTTCTTCTATCACCTTCAGAGTTTGGGGTTTCACGTTGAGGTCTTTAATCCATCTGGAGTTGACTTTTGTACAGGGTGAGAGGTAGGGGTTTAATTTCATTCTTCTACAAGTGGTGATCCAGTTTTGCCAACACCACTTGCTGAAGATGCTGTCTTTTCTCCATTGTGGTTTCTTGGCCCCCTTGTCAAATATGAGATGGCTGAAATTGTATGTGCTCAGATTTGGATCTTCGGTTTTGTTCCATTGGTCAACAGGTCTGTTTTTGTGCCAGTACCAGGCTGTTTTTATGACTATAGCCCTGTAGTATAGTTTAAAATCTGGTATAGAGATCCCTCCTGTGTAGCTCTTTTCACTCAGGATTGATTTGGCTATTCGGGGTCTTTTGTTTTTCCAAATGAATTTAAGAACTTTTGTTTCCAAGCCTGTGAAGAAACTCTTGGGGATTTTGATTGGGATTGCATTAAATCTATACAAGAGTTTTGGTAAAATGGACATTTTTACAATGTTAATTTTCCCAATCCATGAGCATGGGAGGTTTTTCCATCTTCTGAGGTCTTCTTCAATTTCTTTCTTTAAGGGTTTAAAATTTTTGTTGTAGAGGTCTTTGGTGTCTTTGGTTAGGTTTGTTCCTAGGTATCTTATTGTTTTTGAGGCTATTGTGAGTGGGAAGGTCTCTTTGAATTCTTTCTCCAGTTGCTTGTTCTTGGTGTAAAGAAAGGCCATTGATTTTCTAAGGTTAATTTTGTATCCTGCCACTTTGCTGAAGCTGTTAATCGTTTCTAGGAGTTTTCTGGTGGAGTTTTTTGCATCCCTTAAGTAAACAATCATATCATCAGCAAATAGGGATAGTTTGACTTCCTCTTTTCCAATTAGTACTCCTTTAATATCCTTTTCTTGCCTTATTGCTCTAGCAAGTGTTTCAAGCACTATATTGAAGAGGAGTGGTGATAGGGGGCAGCCTTGCCGAGTTCCTACCTTTAAAGGGAATGTTTCTGTCATTTCCCCATTTAGGATGATATTGGCTGTGGGTTTCCTGTATATGGCTTTGATTACATTGAGGAATGATCCCTCCAATCCAATTCCTTCTAGGACTTTAAGCATGAAGGGATGCTGGATTTTGTCAAAGGCTTTTTCAGCATCAATTGAGATGATGGTGTGGTTTTTGTCTTTGATTCCGTTTATGTGTTTGATGATGTTTATTGATTTTCGTATGTTGAACCATCCCTGCATCTCTGGTATGAATCCAACTTGGTCATGATGGATGATCTTCTTGATGTGGGTCTGTATGCGATTTGCCAGTATTCTGTTTAGAATTTTGGCATCTGTGTTCATGAGGGAGATGGGTCTATAATTCTCCTTTTTAGTTGGATCTTTGCCTGGTTTTGGTAATAGAGTGATGTTGGCTTCATAGAAGGAATTTGGGAGAATTCCCTCTGATTGTATACTTCTAAACAGTTTCAGAAATAATGGTTGTAGGTCTTTTTGAAATGTTTTATAGAATTCTGCTGTGAAACCGTCTGGGCCTGGGCTTTTTTTAGTTGGGAGGCTTCTTACTACATCCTCTATTTCTTCATATGTTATGGGTCTGTTTAAGCTGCTGGTCTCCTCTTGGCCAAGCTTTGGTGATTCCCAGGATTTCAGATATTCATCCATTTCTTCTAGATTTTCAAACTTGGTAGAATATAGGTTCTTGTAATATTCCCATATAATTTTCTTGATCTTTTCCTTGTCCGTTGTGATATTTCCCTTTTCATCACAGATTGTATTGATTTGGAGTTGTTCCTTCTTTCTTTTTGTTAACTGGGCTAGAGGTCTGTCTATCTTGTTTATTCTTTCAAAGAACCAACTTTTGGCTTCATTGATTTTTTGTATTGTTTTCTTTGTTTCTATTTCATTGATTTCTGCTCTGATTTTTGTTATTTCTTCCTGTCTGTTGCGTTTAGGGTTCATCTGTTGTTGCCTCTCAAGTGCTTTTAGCTGTAGTGTTAGATCATTCACTTGTGCTCTTTCTGTTTTTCTAATGTAGGCACCCAGGGCTATAAACTTCCCTCTTAGGACTGCTTTTAAGGTATCCCATAGGTTTTGTTGTGTTGTATTGTCATTGTCATTCAGTTCCAGGAATGTTTTTATTTCTTTCTTTATCTCTTCCTTGACCCATTCATTATTCAAGAGTGTGTTGTTTAGTCTCCATGTGTTCTTGTAGGCAGGAGGGCTTGTCCTGGTGTTGATGTTGAGCTTCATTGCACTGTGGTCTGACAGGATGCATGAAATTATTTCAATCTTTTTGTATTTGTAGAGGTTTCTTCTGTGTCCCAGGATGTGGTCGATTTTGTAGAATGTTCCGTGGGGTGCTGAGTAGAAAGTGTATTCTCTGGTATTAGGATGGAATGTTCTGTAGAGGTCTATGAGGTCCATTTGGTGTATCATATGGTTCAGTTCGGATGTCTCTCTGTTTATTTTTTTGTCCTGTTGACCTATCCAAAGGACTCAGTGGGGTATTGAAATCTCCCACTATGAGTGTGCTGGGGTTAGTCTGTGACTTGTGGTCCTGGAGAATTGTCTTTATAAAGTTTGGTGCACCAGGTGGAAAATGCTTAAAAGTAAAGATTCCAAAATACAGAGCTATAGAAGAAACTCATTGCTAAAGAAAGCAATAAACTTCACAAAAAAAAAAAAAAGACATCCAAATTCTTAGATCTATTGGACCTGAAAAGTAGGTTTTGCCAAATCAGCATGAAGAAAAACTATACAAAACAGACTCTGAAAATACCAGACTGAACAGATGGGGAGGGACACACAGGTGATGGCGGGGGGGGGGTAATCAGTTTTCTTCAGGGTTGTAGACCTTAGATGCATTGTCCATGCTCCAGTAGATGGGCCTACACCCATGTGCATCCTGGCAGCACAAAATGGACTCAGTAGGTTTAAAATAAAGCACATGAAGTTGGGAGGGAAAAGGTGTGGTGTGATAAGATATGAGAGGCTTTGAAGGAAAGGAATAGGGGTGGAGAGGAACAAAACACTTTATAGCCTATAATAAACTCTCATATATTAAATTAAAACTACAGATCTCTTAGGGCTGGAGAGATGGCTCAGTGGTTAAGAGCACTGACTGCTCTTGAAGAAGGCCTGGGTTCAAGTCCCAGCACCCACATGGTGGCTAACAATCACCTGTAACTCAAGTTCCAGGGGATGAGATGCTCTCCTCTGACCTCTGCCGACATTATATGACATGGATACACTAACACACATGCAGGCAATACATTCATACACATAAGATTAAAAGTAATAATAAACAAAACCTTTTTTTTAAATACAGATACCTGTCCTCCCAGTTGCAGAGACAGCCATATCATCTCATACAGCACCAGCCATGTCCCTGGACAAGGTGGTGAAGGTTGGCATGAACGGATTTGGCCATATTGGGGCCTGGTTAACAGGACTTCCTTCAACTCTGGCAAAGTGGATATTGTTGCCATCAGTTACCCCTTCGTTGACCTCAACTACACAATCTGCATGTTCCATCATAATTCCACCTATGGCAAGATCCAGTTACACTGTGCTGGATAGCTTTAGTGTCAACTTGACACACCTGGGTTGAGGGAGCCTCAACTGGGGAATCGGCTCCATTGGATTGGCCTGTGGCCACATCTGTGGAGTATTGTCTTGATGGTCAAGCAGTGTGGGAGGGCCCAGCCTACAATGAGTGGTGCCACCCTGGGCAGGCTGTTGTGTACCATGTAAGAAGGCAGGCTGGGCATGAGCCAGGGTAGCAAGCCAGTAAACAGCCTTCCTCCATGGCCTATGCTTCAGCTCCTGCCTCCAGGTTCCTGCCCTGAGTTCCTGCCTTGGGCTCCCTAAGTGATGAACTATGACCCAGGAGATGTAAGCTGAATAAACCCTTTCCTCCCCAAGTTGGTGTCGGTCAGAGTGTTTTGTCGCAGCAATGGAAGACAACCTACAAAGTTACAGCTGAGAATGGGAAGCTTGTTATCAATGGGAAGGCCATCTCCAACTTCCAAGAGCACGATTCCCAAGGTCAAGTGAGGTGACCCTGGTGCTAAGCATGCTGTAGAATCTACTGGTGTCTTCACTCTAAGGAGAAGGCTGGGACCCACTTGAATGATGGAGCCAAAAGAGTCATCATTTCTACCCCCTCTGCTGATGCCCCCATGCTTGTGATGGGTGCGAACCACGAGAAATATGACAACTCCCTCAAGATGATCAGCAAGGCCTCCTGTACCAACAACTATTTAGTCCCCCTGGCCGAAGGCATCCACAACAACTTCGGCATCATTGAGGGACTCATGAGGACAGTTCATGCCATCACAGCTACCAGAAGACTATGGATGGCCCGTCTGGAAAACTGTGGAGTGATGGCTGTAGGGCCACCCAGACCCTGATTCCTGCATCCACTGGTACTGCCAAGGCCGCGGGCAAAGTCGGCCCAGTGCTAAACAGGGAACTCACTGCCATACTCCTAACTACTGTGTGTCCACTGTGTATCTGACCTGACATGCCTAGAGAAAGCTGCTAAATATGATGACATCAAGAAGGTGCTGAAGCAGGCATCAGAGGCTCCTTAAAGGGCATCCCAGGCTATACTAAGGACCAGGTCATTGCCTCTGACTTTAACAGCAACACCCAGCTTTCCACCTTTGATACTAGAGCTGGCATTGGTCTCAGTGATCAGTTTGTCATGCTCACTTCTTGGAATAACAATGTATTTGGCTATAGCAACAAGATGGTGGACCTCATGGTCCACATGGCCTCCAAGGAGTAAAAAGCCCTGAACCACTCATTGCATCAAGAAGAGAGAGTTCGTAGAGTGGGGTGGTCCAGGTCCTAACTCAGCCCCCAATACACTGGGTATCTCCCTTCACAGTTTCCATCCCAGACCTCAGAACAAGGAGGAGAGACATGGGGAGCCTTATGCTCCTGAATACCATCAATAAAGTTCACTGCACCCACTCAAACTAAAAAAAAAAACAAACTTAAATATCAGGCCAAGGACAGAGAGGAGGATAATCAGAGTAACATTACACATGAGATAGTAATCCTCCCAAAGCCACACATTGCCAAATAAAATGCTCAGTGCCAGATGTGGGGTACCTCCTGTCTCTATGTTGATCAGAGGTGTCCTGGGGAGCACCACAATACAGGCCATCGCCACTACTCTTGATGGCCCACCAAAACTTGACAGCAAGGCTCTATTGCTGGGGCTGGAGAGATGGCTCAGCGGTTAAGAGTGCCAGCTGCTCTTGCAAAGGACCGGGGTTCTATCCCCAGCACCCACATGGCGGCTAAGAACTTTCTTTAACTCCAGTTCCAGGGGAATCTGATGACCTCCGAGGCATTGCATGACACGGGTGCACCAACCTACATGCAGACAGTACACTCATACACAAAATAATAAATTTTTTAAAAATTAAAAAAAGAGACTCGGGGCTGGAGAGATGGCCTAGCAGTAAAGAGCACCTACTGCTCTTGCAAAGGACCCAGGTTCCACCCCCAGCACCCACATGGTGTCTGAGAACCGTCTGTAACTAACTCCAATTCCAGGAGAACTCCAGTTCCAGGGGAATCCGACACCCTCTTCTGACTTCCACGGCATTGCACGACACGGGTGCACAAACCTACATGCAGACAGTACATTCATACACATACAAAAATAAATTTTAAAAATGTTAAAAAAAAGACTCTATTGCTGAAGAGACCACACACTTTGATCATGGGACATGGAGAAGTCAAGTTGGTAATGATCCTGAAGCTTTCTTTATGCTGGCTAGCTTTCATAGTACCAGAATGTGCTATGCTGGAGGGAAAATCATCGACAATCTTACCCATTATTGTAGTACTGTGAACTACAATAGTGACCTTATGACAGCATATGTCCATGGTTTCAGTAGTGGCAAATGTTATGAAAGCAACCAACCACTTTCTCATTGGATTTAAGGCCAGTATTACAAGAAGAAATATGTGCCTTGTACTATAAATGACTAAGAAGCCATGGTTAGGGAGCTCACAGGCTCCAGGTGAGCTAACACTGAGCACCTACATGGTGACTAACAGCCACCCATCACTCAAGTTCCAGAGGACTCAACACCCGCTGACCTCTAGGGGCATTGCAAGACATGGGTGCACTGACATACATGCAGGCAAAACATTTATGTATAAGTGTGTACATAAAAATAAATAATAGAACATTTTTAATCAATCCACTCCAAACTGTAGCTTGGAGTGAGAAGGGGCTCATGAGCTCCCACCTCTATCTGAGGAGCTAGTGACAATCGATGGTTTCCAAAGGGCAGTGTCAATTTTCTTTAAAGGCAGGCCCCTGATAGGTTGAACACATTCCAGTGGATAGCCCCATCCCATAAGTATATAGGCAGCCCAAATTGGACTTGGTGAGTTATTTTAAAACAGAAAAAGAGGACATGAAATTCAGGGGATCAGAGAGGAGTTTATGGGAGAAATGTGTGTAAATCAGGTCAAAATACATTGTGTACATGTATGAAATTCTCAAAGAAGTAATGAAAACATTATATTAATAAGTATTTTGATGTAGGAAAATATGATCAAACACTATTTTTAAATGCTTTTACATTTTATTTATTTATTGAGATTGCCACTGCATGAAGACCAGAAGACAAATACAGGACAACTTCCATTTCCTTCACTGTGTAAGTGTCAGGAGCTGAACTCAATCAGGGTTGGCAGTGAGCAACCTGACCTGCTGAGCCATCCTGCCGGCCCAGCAAACACTGCTTTTAAAAGTCCGATAAGGAAAAAATAGGGCAAACAAAAGGCTACGTTCAAAACAAGAATATAAGATAGAAACTCCTAAAAATCTTAATGTGTTGTACTTAGAAATATGCATTAGAGCAGTTACAAACAGCAGAGAAAAACATAGAAGCAAGACAGACTTGAGGAGGATCAGCAGGACGTATCAACTAACTGGTAAGACAGACACGAAGAATAAGACATAACTGATGTCCAGCCTCAGTCAGCAAGAAGTGGGTGGAACCCTTAATATGATAAAGAAATTTAAGGGACATGATTAGGGGGATAAGATGACTTTTTAAAAGTCTGAGTTGAAGCTGTTGACACAATATGGCAATGTTGAACATAGGCAGTTGAAATTATGATCTGTGCTATAAGAAAAATATGCATTTGGTCTCTTCTCCCGAGCTCCTGGCACAGAACACCAAAAATCCTTATTCATGGGACACCAGAAGAAAATTTGTTCTAATATTTGAACTCTAGGTTCCTGAAATAAGTCTCCTGAGACCTTGACAATTTCCTGAGTGACAACCTCAGTCACAGAGCTCTTGGGATTTCCCGAGTGACAAGCGCATCTTCTCTTCTACTGAGAAGTGTCTTGGTAGCCTCCTGGATGGCCAGCTTTAGGACAGAAAACCAACCTTGTGATTGGAGAGTTGGAAATTTCATCCTACCTCCTGCCCACAAGCCTCCCAAGTCATGCGATTATAGGCACAGGACAGCACACCCAGCTTTGCAACTGAGTCCTTCCTTCCTTCAGTTACACATGATTTATCATGCATTCATCCTGCCTGGCACATAATAGATGGGAGACCACACTTGCATATGGATGAAATGCAAAAGCCAGAACTAGGAGATCTCTTGAGCCCAGCGGCAGGTGCCGGGGCGCGGGCTGAAGAGAGCCCCCCCCCCAACTGAGATTACGAAGAAGGATCTGAAGGAGGCAAGCAAAGCACGCCTTCAACACAGTGAAGAGGCATTCAGGACTCACATTGGAATACAGGCAAGGAGAAGCCCATATGCCAGGATCACGAAGAAGAAACTACACTGGAAAGGTGCAGGATAATCCCACGCCAAGCTTTACNGTTCTAGTCTCCATGAGTGTTCTTGTAGGGAGGAGGTTGCTTGGCCTGGGTGTTTGATGTTGAGCTTCATTGCACTGTGGTCTGACAGGATGCATGAAATTATTTCAATCTTTTTGTATTTGTAGAGGTTTCTTCGTGTCCCAGGATATGGTCATTTTTGTAGAATGTTCCTGGGGTGCTGAGTGAAAGATGATTGCAGTGTTTCTCTGGTATTAGGATGGAATGTTCTGTAGAGGTCTATGAGGTCCATTTGGTGTATCATATGGTTCAGTTCGGAGTGGTCTCTCTCTGTTTATTTTTTGTCCTGGTTGACCTATCCAAAGGGACTCCAGTGGGGTATTGAAATCTCCCACTATGATATGGTGCTGGGTTAGTCTGTGACTTGTGGTCCTGAGAATTGTCTTATTAAAGTTTGTGTGCACCAGGTGGAAAATGCTTAAAAGTAAAGATTCCAAAATACAGAGCTATAGAAGAAACTCATTGCTAAAGAAAGCAATAAACTTTTCCCACAAACAAAAAAAAAAAGACATCCAAATTCTTAGATCTATTGGACCTGAACAAGTAGGTTTTGTCCAAATCAGCATGAAGAAAAACTATTCAAAACCAGACTCTGAATAATTACCAGACCGAACATGATGGGCGAGGGACACACAGGTGGTGGCGGGGGGGGGGTGAAATCCAGTTTTTCTCAGGGTTGTAGACCTTAGATGCATTGTCCATGCTCCACGTAGATGGGCCCTACACCCAGTGCATCCTGGCAGCCACAAAATGGACTCAGAAGGGTTTAAAATAAAGCACATGAAGTTGGATGGGGAAAGGTGTGGTTGTGCATAAGATATGAGAGGCTTTGAAGGAAAGGAATAGGGGTGGAGAGGAACAAAACACTTTATAGCCTATATAATAAACTCTCTATATTAAATTAAAACTACCAGATCTCTTAGGTGCTGGAGGAGAGATGGCTCAGTGGTTTAAAAGAGCACTGACTGCTCTTGGAAGAAGGCCTGGGTTCAGTCCCAGCACCCACATGTTGGCTAACAATCATCCTGTAACTCAAGTTCCAGATCTGACACCCTATTTCTGACTCACATGCATTGAACACAGGGTCAAACAACGCATGCAGTACATTCATACACATAAGATTAAAAGTAATAATAAACAAAACCCTTTTTTTTTTTTAAATACAGGATACCTGCCTCCCAGTTGCAGAGGACAGCCATATCATCTCACATACAGCACCAGCCATGTCCCTGGACAAGGTGGTGAAGGTTGGCATGAACGGATTGGCCGTATTGGGGCCTGGTTAACACGGACTTCCTTCACTCTGGCAAAGTGGATATTGTTGCCATCAGTTACCCCTTCGTTGACCTCAACTACACAATCTGCATGTTCCATCATAATTCCACCTATGGCAAGATCCAGTTACACTGTGGGCTGATAGCTTTAGTGTCACTTGACACACCTGGGTTTGAGGGAGCCTCAACTGGGGAATCGGCCTCCATGTGGATGGGCCTGGGGCACATTCTGTGGAGTATTTGTCTTGATGGTCAAGCAGATGTGGGAGGGCCCAGCCTACAATGAGTGGTGCCACCCTGGCAGGCTGTGTTGTTGTACCATGTAAGGAAGGCAGGCTGGGCATGAGCCAGGGTAGGCAAGCCAGTAAAGTAACAGCCTTCCTTCATGGCCTATGCTTAGCTCCTGCCTCCAGGTTCTCCTGCCCTGATCCTGCCTTGGGCTCCCTAATGTGATGAACTATGACCCAGGAGATGTAAGCTGAATAAACCCTTTCCTCCCCAAGTTGGTGTCGGTCAGGAGTTGTTTTGTCGCAATAAGCAATGGCAAGAAACCTACAAAGTTACAGCTGAGAATGGGAAGCTTGTTATCAATGGAAGGCCATCTCCAACTTCCAAGAGCACGATTCCCAAGGTCAAGTGAGGTGACCCTGGTGCTAAGCATGCTGTAGAATCTACTGGTGTCTTCACTCTAAGGAGAAGGCTGGGACCCACTTGAATGATGGAGCCAAAAGAGTCATCATTTCTACCCCCTCTGCTGATGCCCCCATGCTTGTGATGGGTGCGAACCACGAGAAATATGACAACTCCCTCAAGATTGTCAGCAAGCCTCCTGTAACCACAACTATTTAGCCCCCTGGCCGAAGGCATCCACGAACAACTTCGGCATCATTGAGGGACTCATGAGGACAGTTCATGCCATCACAGCTACCAGAAGACTATGGATGGCCCGTCTGGAAAACTGTGGAGTGATGGCTGTAGGGCCACCCAGACCCTGATTCCTGCATCCACTGGTACTGCCAAGGCCGGGGCAAAGTCGGCCCAGTGCTAAACAGGGAACTCACTGCCATACTCCTAACTACTGTGTGTCCACTGTGTATCTGACCTGACATGCCTAGAGAAAGCTGCTAAATATGATGACATCAAGAAGGGCTGAAGCAGGCATCAGAGAGCTCCTTAAAGGGCATCCCAGGCTATACTAAGGACCAGGTCCATTGCCTCTGACTTTAACAGCAAACACCCAGCTTTCCACCTTTGATACTAGAGGCTGGCATTGGTCTCAGTGATCAGTTTGTCATGCTCACTTCTTGGAATAACAATGTATTGGCTATAGCAACAAGATGGTGACCTCATGGTCCACATGCCTCCAAGGAGTAAAAAGCCCTGAACCACTCATTGCATCAAGAAGAGAGAGTTCGTAGAGTGGGGTGGTCCAGGTCCTAACTCAGCCCCCAATAACACTGGGTATCTCCCTTCACAGTTTCCATCCCAGACCTCAGAACAAGGAGGAGAGACATGGGGAGCCTTATGCTCCTGAATACCATCAATAAAGTTCACTGCACCCACTCAAATAAAAAAAAAAAAAAAAAAAAAAACTAAATATCAGGCCAAGGACAGAGAGGAGGATAATCAGAGTAACATTACACATGAGATAGTAATCCTCCCAAAGCCACACATTGCCAAATAAAATGCTCAGTGCCAGATGTGGGGTACCTCCTGTCTCTATGTTGATCAGAGGTGTCCTGGGGAGCACCACAATACAGGCCATCGCCACTACTCTTGATGCCAACCAGAACTGAAGCCTTATTGCGGCGGCTGGACTGGAGAGATGGCTCAGCGGTTAAGAGTGCCAGCTGCTCTTGAAAGGACCGGGGTCTATCCCCAGCACCCACATGGCGGCTAAGAACTTTCTTTAACTCCAGCTCCAGGGAATCTGAACCTCCGATCCGAAGCATTGCATGACACGGGTGCACCAACCTACATGCAGACAGTACACTCATACACAAAATAAAATATTTTTTAAAAATTAAAAAAAAAGGAGACTCTGGGGCTGGAGAGCTGGCCCTAAGCAGTAAAAGAGCATCCTACTGCTCTCTTGCAAAAGGACCAGGTTCCACCCCCGCACCACATGGTGTTTGAGAACCGTCTGTAAACTTAACTCCAATTCCAGAGAAGAACTTCCGAGTTCCAGGGGAATCCGACACCCCTCTTTGACTTCCTACGGCTTTGCACGACACGGTGCACAAAACCTACATGCAGACAGTTACACATCATACACAACAAAATAAATATTTTAAAAATGTTAAAAAAAAAGCTCTATTGCTTGAATGAGACCACACACTTTGATCATGGACATGGGAGAAGTTCAAGTTGGTAATGCATCCTGAAGCTTTCTTTTATGCTGGCTTAGCTTTCATAGTACCAGAATGTGCTATGCTGGAGGGAAAATCATCGACAATCTTACCCATTATTGTAGTACTGTGAACTACAATAGTGACCTTATGACAGCATATGTCCATGGTTTCAGTAGTGGCAAATGTTATGAAAGCAACCAACCACTTTCTCATTGGATTTAAGGCCAGTATTACAAGAAGAAATATGTGCCTTGTACTATAAATGACTAAGAAGCCATGGTTAGGGAGCTCACAGGCTCCAGGTGAGCTAACACTGAGCACCTACATGGTGACTAACAGCACCCATACTCGTTCCAGAGGACTCAACACCCGCTGACCTCTAGGGCATTGCAAGACAATGGGTGCCACTATATACATGCCAGGACAATAACATTATGTATAAGTGATGTAACAATAAAAAATAAAAAATAATAGAACATTTTTAATCAATCCACTCCAAACTGTAGCTTGGAGTGAGAAGGGGCTCATGAGCTCCACCCATCTTGAGGAGCTAGTGACAAATCGATGGTTTCCAAAGGGAGCAGTGTCAATTTTCCTTAAAGGCGAGGCCCCTGATAGGTTGAACACATTCCAGTGGATAGCCCCATCCCATGAAGTATATAGGCAGAGCCCCAAATTGGACTTGGTGAGTTATTTTAAACTAAAAAGAAAAAAAGAGGGAAATGAAATGTCAGTGGGACAGAGAGGAGTTTATGGGGAGAAATGTTGTAAATCAGGTCAAAATACATTGTGTACATGTATGAAATTCTCAAAGAAAGTAAGAAACATATAATAATATTTTTGAGTAGGAAAATATGAATAAACACTATTTTTAAATGCTTTTACATTTTATTATTTATGAGATTGCCACTGCATGAAGGACCAGAAAAGACAAATAAGGACAACTTCCATTTCCTTCACTGTGTAAGTGTCAGGAGCTGAACTCAATCAGGTTGGCAGTGAGAAGCAACTGACCTGCTGAGCCATCCTGCCGGCCCAGCAAACACTGCTTTTAAAAGTCCGATAAGGAAAAAATAGGGCAAACAAAAGGCTACGTTCAAAACAAGAATATAAGATAGAAACTCCTAAAAATCTTAATGTGTTGTACTTAGAAATATGCATTAGAGCAGTTACAAACAGCAGAGAAAAACATAGAAGCAAGACAGACTTGAGGAGGATCAGCAGGACGTATCAACTAACTGGTAAGACAGACACGAAGAATAAGACATAACTGATGTCCAGCCTCAGTCAGCAAGAAGTGGGTGGAACCCTTAATATGATAAAGAAATTTAAGGGACATGATTAGGGGGATAAGATGACTTTTTAAAAGTCTGAGTTGAAGCTGTTGACACAATATGGCAATGTTGAACATAGGCAGTGAAATTATGATCTGTGCTATAAGAAAAATATGCATTTGGTCTCTTCTCCCGAGCTCCTGGCACAGAAACACCCACAAAATCCTGATATTCAGGTGGGACACCAGAAGAAAATTTGTTCTAATATTTGAACTCTAGGTTCCTGAAATAAGTCTCCTGAGACCTTGACAATTTCCTGAGTGACAACCTCAGTCACAGAGCTCTTGGGATTTCCCGAGTGACAAGCGCATCTTCTCTTCTACTGAGAAGTGTCTTGGTAGCCTCCTGGATGGCCAGCTTTAGGACAGAAAACCAACCTTGTGATTGGAGAGTTGGAAATTTCATCTACCTCCTGCCACAAGCCTCCCAGTCATGCGATTATAGGCACAGAAGCACACCAGCTTTTGCAACTCGAGTCCTTCCTTCCTTCAGGTTACAAATGGAATTATCAGCATTTCATCCTGCCTTCATTAATAGATGGCGAGCACCACACTTGCATATGGGATGTTGAAAATGCAAAAGTCCCAGACGAACTTAGGAACAACAAAATCAACATAATGCAGTTGTTTATGCAAAAAGTTCTCAGAGATTTATATAATACTTAAAATGAACGAGTAAGGATGGGACTATGGTGTTACGTGTTTTAAGATTGAATTATTTTAAAAAAAGCATTATAAAATATTGCTGTTATGAATGAGGAATCTAAGGATAGATTGATTAGAGCACACGAGAGGATTAAGATGCCACAAACACTGAGAAGCTAAAATGAAGAACTAGTTCTGGTGAAAAATAAAAATTGCATGTAGAAATGTTGAGTTTCATTAGTCACATTTTTCATCACAGTGCCAAAATACCTGACATAACAAGGGTGAAATGGCATTTCTGGTTCATAATTCTTTTCTTTGATCATTTATTTTGCTTTTAGACATGGTGTAGCTAAGGCTAATCTTTAACTGCTAGTACTCTTGCCTCTACCTCCTGAGTGCTAGGATTATAGGCAGGCAACACTACTCTAGCCTCACTTTGGCTCACAGTTTCAGGGGTTTCAGGCCAGAGTCCCTGGTTCTTTAACTCTGGGCTATCATGAAGGCTGGAGAATGTGGGAATGGATGCTCTGCTCAGAGTAGACAGGAAACAGAGAACATGAAGGGACCAGGAACAGCTCCAATGAATACTTCCTCCTGCTGGGTCCAGCATCCTGAAGCTTCCACCCCTGCCAAAGCAATACCACCAACTGAGGACCAAGCTTTCAACATGTGAGCCCTGGGGACAACCCATGTTAAAACCATTACTAGCTTGAGGAGTACAGGCAAGATGCTGAGGTTAAAATGAATCTGGGACAAGAGGAATGAGACATGGGGTCTATGCCCAGCTCTGCCATTAGCTAGTTGTAAAGTCTGACTTTGAGACAAATATTCTGCTAGACTTGTATTTTTCATCTGGCAGCAATAATCTTTGTCCCTATGAGACAGCTTCTATATGAAGATGATCAACTCTCAGAGCAAAATTGGTGCTAGAGTCGCGAAAGGGAAAAGGAGTAGCAGGATGGTAAAAGCTGGAGTCTGGGAATGACTTAGGTTTGGAGAGATGAGGAGAAGCCAGGGCAATGGAGCTTCCTGTATCATCAACTGGTTCCACAAGGAGCCCAACCCACACCTTTGGCTTACTCACCACTCTGCACAAGCCTGTCCAGTTGGCTGTGTAGACAGTGAACTAGGCCCAGAGAGCAGCTGTTCTCAGAAGGAGGTGCCAGTAGATGACAGCAGCTGTCCAGAGGAAATGAGTGGCTAAGGAAATGGAGTCACCTAAAGTCAAACCAAATTAAAACCATTTTCTCCTTTCTTACTTTGAACTATAGGGAAATGATTTAAATTTCTTGAAAAGAAAAGATAGAAAAGTTTTTGATGGCAAATTTGTTTTTTGATTCTGCTAAAGAAAGATGAAAATCTTTTTTCACCTAAAACATCAACTCGGTAATGCTTTTACGTAGGGAAAATAAATATTCAGATGTGAAAGGGCTCTCAGTATGCGGCAGTGACACACACACTGTCTTCTATGGCAGAGCATCTGTAGGCTGGGTTCCTTTACATTGTTGTGGCTGAAAGGAATGCTTGCTGCTGTTTGGTGAGCACAGAAGTTTGAAAGTGCTTCAGGTTATGCAGCCTGGTTTGCCATCAGAAATGAAATCAAGTGATCACTTAAGCATCCCCATCCTGAGTATCCAAAGTTTGAAACTTTAGGGAACTAACATGATGCCACCAATAAATAATTCCAAACCTAACATGCAACAAAATGCATTCCAAAAGCATAAACACACTAAAAATATTGCATAAAATGGCCATTGAGGATCTAGTTCAGTTGGCAGAATGACTACTTAGCAAGCATGAAGCCCTGGGCTTGATCCCCAGAATTATATACAACATGGCATCAACATAGCATCGTGGCCCATGCCTGCAATACCGGCAGGAGGGATATTGGCATAGGAAGATCAGAAGTACAAGGTTGAATAGTGAGTTTGAGGCCAACCTGGGTGAGGAGCTCCTGTCTCAAAACAAAAACATCCTAGCACTTGGGAGGCAGAGGCAGGTGGATTTTTGTGAGTTCAAGGCCAGCCTGGTCTACAGAGTGAGTTCCAGGATAGCTGGGGCTACAGGGAGACCCTATCTCGAAAAGACCAAAAACAAACAAAAAAAAAAACAAACAAAAAAACAGTTGTCTTTATATTACATACATAAGGTGTATATCAAACAATTTCATGTTTAGGCTTGGATCACATTTTTCTCATTGCGTATATGCAAATATTCTCCAAATTTGAAAAATAAATCCCAGATCTGAAGTCCCAAGCACTTCAGATTGGGTGCACTCAAGTGAGATCAAGTGGATGCACAGAAAAATGGCAAGGGAATAAGTGTGGGGAAGAGAAAGCAGATGTCCAATGCACCAGAGAGGGAGGCCTAGAAGCCTGGATGAGTCGCCTGTGCCTGCCTGACGCCCTAAGTTCAGCACATGGTTGAGCACACCTTCAGGCTCAGCCTGAGTTGACTGACCTCGCATTTACTGTGCCCATTTGTAGTCATGTCTATGTGTCTAAACTAAAATGTACGTGTTAATCATTACATGTAATTATCTTCTAATTGACTCATTTAAATATATCTCCAAAAAGCTAGTAGGAATTTTCATTTATGCTCTGTTATAATGAAGCTTTAATGTTCTACATTGAGAGATGATAGAGTCATTAAAAATTTTTAAAAAATAGTAAGCTTTTCTGGGCCCTAGGTCATATTAATGACTGTCTTAAGGAAAATAGGATACTGTCGGGTAGTTTCTGTTTGTAAAGCTTGAGAGAGTTGCTGAGGTATATTCAGGACAGAACATAATATGGCCACAAAACAGTAAATATGGTAAATATCCAAATGACAATTTAAAATAAGGGAAAATACATAGTTAAAAGAGGAGAATAAGCCTAGAAAGAGAGGGCTATTTATAAGTAGCAAAGGTCAACAGGACAAAGGAGAACAATGTAAGATCACAATTCCTTCAATGCATGTCTGGACTCAGCAACCACTTATTAAGTGCTTTAGCTCTGACTTCTGGCCAGCTGCTGAAAATACAAAGATTAACAAGCTACAAACTCCACCTCAGGAAATTAAGATTTGGAAATTATAGCCATGGAAGCAGAAGAAGGAGCCCCATTGAAGCTAGGGGAACTGCTGTGTGGCTCCTCCTCACAATCTGTAAGGAAAGTCAGAGACCCCTGTAGATTCCTTTGAGAAATCAAGATGGACTTTGGAGTAAACAGGACAGAGTAAAGCCACGTCATGGGGATTCCTCTTCCAACACATGAGGAAAGCTAAAATAAACAAGGAAGCTTGTCAAAATTCACAAACATTTTTTTAAACAAAGAGAGGAAAGGCCCCAAAGCACAGCCCTTTAAAGAGAGATAAGAGTTACCCAGACCCTATCACTTAGAAGAAATATTCAAGAAGTGAGTTGCTAAGTTTCACCCCCAATTTAAAGAGACGCCTGCTAGTGGGGTGAGTAGGCAGCAGGAGTTGGGGGAAGAAATATCGAAAACCATCATGAGAATGGGAAAGACTCTAACCACTTGGGAATCTCTGCAGACGGCACACCCGTCCTTGACTCTCACTCTCCAGAGCAGTCTAACAAGCTGGGAGAAGTCATCCAAGCCAAGGGGAGTGGAGCATGCCGTACCTGGACACAGTGGTCTTCCATATAAGATATCCAGAGGGGACCCATGAAAGAGCAGATACCCACATGGTGTAGACGGAGGCAGATGTCTGTGGCAACCAAAGCCCAGTCTTTCCCTTGCCCTGGCTGCTACCTGCTATGGGTCAGAAGCCAAGCACACCAATGCAGGAAAATTTCAAGGAAGTTTTATTATGGCCAGACTGTCCCCGACTCTAGAGTAGAAGCAGCTTGATCTTGGGGTTTGGGGAGATAGATAGATAGATAGATAGATAGATAGATAGATAGATAGATGATAGATAGATAGATAGATAGATAGATGATAGATAGATAGATGATAGATACATAGATGATAGATAGATGATAGATAGATAGATAGATAGATAGATAGATAGATAGATAATAGATAGATAGATAATAGATAGATAGATGATAGATAGATAGATAGATGATAGATAGATAGATAGAGATTATGCTTTTACAAGGCAATGTTTAACCAGCCTTTTTTTTTTTTTTTTTTTTTTTTTTTGAGACTGGGTCTCCCTTTAGTCCCAGCTAGCCTGGAGCTCACTGTGTAGACCAGACTGGTTTTGAACTCACAGAGATCCACCTGCCTCAGCCTCCCATGTGCTGGGATTGAAGGCCTGTGCCACCATGCCTGGACAAACTTTTTAAACAAGCATTTTACAAAGCAGAAGCATTTCATTAACATATCAATCATTTTACAAAAAGCAGAAGTGTAGTTAGTTGTCTAATCTCACCACACCTTAAGACTTTTTGCTTGAGAACAAACCCTGATGCACTCCTAAATCCTGTGGCCTGGAGCCACTCCCAAGAGTTCCCCAAACCAGCTGGGTTAATCCCAGCACAGCAGAGGTTTATGTTAAGGTCAGGAACAAAATGGATTTCTGGACAAAATAAAGTTTATCTAACCCAACTATGGTCTGACCCACCTCACTACCCATCTCTGGACTTCTTATACACAGAACATTAGTCTGACCTCTTTCCATATTTGTATTTAAGTAACTATACTACATATCATCCCTCGGAGCAACAGCATCAGGAAATAGTCACCTGTATTATAATAGATTAAAGATTTTCTCTGGAGAATTTGTAATGCTAAATAGGCTGGATTTTTTACTCACATACATTCTTTTTTATTAGTAAGAAAGCAGTGAGTGAGTGAGTGTGCACGTGTGTGTGCATGTGTGTGTATGTGTGTTGTATGCACAAGAGCATATATGTGCACAAAGAGCTAGGAATCCAAGGTCTTCTATTGTTTTCTAACATATTGCTTTGAGACAGGGTCTCTCCATGAACCAGAAGATCACCATTTCGGCTAGGCTGGTAGCCCAGCACTCTCATCAGGATCCATCTGTCTCTGCTCCCTAATGCTAGGGTTACAGGCATCCAATAAAATACCTTTTGTAATGTAGGTTTTAGTGCTTCAAACTCAGGTCCTCATGCTTGCAGAGCAAGTGCTTTTACCCACTGAGCCACATCCTCAGCCCCACCCAACACGTTTTTTTAAAGAAAAGAATGAAAAAATAAGAAGTAGAAATCATGAAAGAAATTTTTTTTTTAAAAAGCAGCAAAACTAGGCATAGTAGTACACATCTTCAATTCCAGCATCTGGGAGGTAGAGCTACGATAGTAACCACAAGTTCAAGACCACCCTGGGTTACCTAGCAAGCTCCAGGCTGGCCAGAGATACTTATGAGATTTTTCTCTCTCAACAAACACAAAAACATAAATAAGGGAACCTAATACAAAATGGAAATTATCCAAGAACTAGGAGATAACTTTCCCTTGAGGAGTACAAGCTATCAAAGACCTTAATCAGAAAATAAAATAACTAAAAATTAAAATAGAACCAAGCATAATGATGTTTAAGGACAAGTTGGTAAACTGAGTAGACTAAGGGCCATTATAGATGAAATAAACAAATGATAAAAGTCTGGGAATTTCCCTGGTGGGAGGGAATCTGTCTAAGGAACAAGTATAGAAGATAACAAAAACTAGTGCAAAGGAAAAATACAAAAAAAAAATCAAAAGTTTTTAGAGAGATGACTGATATAAAGGGCCATTGAAGATTATCTGACATGACTGGTGTCTTCAAAACGGAGAGTCTGCATCGAAGAACTGACTGAAACAGTGAAATTCTGCTCAAAACAGTTAACTTCCTCATGGAGAATATTGAGAAAGACTGAGAAAGAGATGAAAAGCATGTTTGGCAGAATGCATGAGCTCTGGCGGGGTGGGGGAATTGGAGGGGACACGGGTCTAGATTTGTTAAAAAAAATAAAAATAAATTTATGTGAAAAAAAAAACGGAGAGTTTGCTAGCTCTATAGGGAAAGGATTCAGCGATGTATTTTCATTGTTTTAAAGCCAAAGGAGAAGAAACTATGTAAATAATTTGAAATATTAATGTGGTGGTTTGAATGAGAATGTCCCCCCTAGGCTTCAGGTAGTCAGACATTTTGTACCCAGTTGGTGGCGCTGCTTTGGGAGATCTTAGCAGGTGTGGCCATGCTGGAGGAAGTACGTCACTGGGGGTGGGCTTAGGGAGTTCAACAAGCCTTGCGGTCTCCAGTTGATCTCTCTCTCTCTCTCTCTCTCTCTCTCTCTCTCTCTCTCTTTTCTCTCTTTCCTGTGTTCACTGGAAGATGTGAACCTCAGCTTTCTGCTCCAGCTCTGGCCACCATGCCTCCCAGCCACAATGGACTCTAATTCCCTGGAACCCTCAATCATAAGCTCAAATAAACTCTTCCTTTCATAAGTTCCCTTGGTCATGGAGGTTTTATTAAGGCGACAGCAATGTGATTAGTACAATTAGCTACCTCATTAGAGACACAAAGTTTAAATCATTGTAACAACTATTTCAATTTTCAATTTGGCTTTGATATTGTTAGAGTAGCAAAAAAAAAAAAAAAACATCAGTCAAGACTATAAAATCTCAGTCTATCTGCTGGAAGACCCAACTTTCCAGTCTATCTGCTGGAAGACCCACCTTTCCAGCTTCACTGGTCAATCACCGGTGATGGAGCCACTCCTAGGAAGACAGGTTCGCCTTAAGTCATGCTAAATAGATGGAAGGACAGAATTAATGCTCCAGTGCATGAAGGAAATGGTGAACTTTTCCTGCCTGGAATCCCTGACCTAGTGCAGTGCTTCTGGACCCAGCCACGGACTTGCAGGTCTCTGTAGTGTGCCTGCTTTTCTGAAGTCTTCCCAAAAGAGTAATGTCTCCATTTCTTCTTCATGTCCATTTTCTAAGCAAGTATTCTCGAATGCACTGGACTGGTCTAGCATCTTGTCCTTCTGTACTTTTTCTCTAAAGCTTCCTTCTCCCCACCATGCCCTGCCAGTCTGCCATGTGCTGATCCCCAGGCCAGTTCTAAATCTCCACAACCTCATGGCTTTTTATCTCCTCCTCAAGGCAGCTGCCAGGATTGCCAGCTCACCTACCCTCAGGATTACCAGCTCACCTACCCTCAGGATTACCAGCTTGCCTACGCTCAGGATTTTTCTTAAAACTCTACTGAGATTGTGGTAAAGCTTCTGTTTGAGTCCATTCTTAAATCTTTTATGAATGAGACTAAGAACCCTCTAAGTGATGCTCTTTTTCCTGCATCAATATTAGAAAAAAACAGTTCCCTGATAAAGGACTTACTATGCTATGGTGTCTTTAATTTTTTAATGTGTATGAGTGTTTTGCTTGCCTGTATGTCTGTGTACCATGTGTGCAGAATCAATAAAGGCTAGAAAAAGGGGTTGGATCCCTGGAATAGGAATTACCAAAGTTTGTTAGCCTCCCCATCGGTACTGAGAACAGAACCCAGGTCCTCCTCAAGAGCAGCAAGTGCTCTTAACCCCTGAGCCATCTCTTCAGCCTCCATCCATGCTACAGTGTTTATACAATGAGATACATGTCAACTGCACACATTTTAATCTATTAACATGTAAATTTGAATAAATATTCAGAGCACTAGTTATCTAAAAGGACTGTCACCACTACTAGATTTTTGAATTATCTAAATTTCAATGTAAAACCATTATATATGTGTTTCACAGCTAGCACCTCTGACTTGAACTAACCACCAAATAGAACAACAAATTCTACAGATGGCTTAAAATCAAGCTCCTACCATCACGCTCCTTAAACTACTCCTCATAGCTTCCACATTCAGGGCAGTGTCACATGCAGAACTTCTATGGTCACTAGCCTTTCCCCTCACGTCCTTTCCCCTAACCAATGGTATTGCTATCTTACGCTCAGAATCATGAATATAAAAATTCCTGTGACCTGTCCTGATTTTATCTTACTTATGCTAGCATGCCGAATGAAGTTAATTATTCTCTGCAGTACTGTGTGATTTGCATACCGTACATGAAAATGCATCAGAGGAACCAGAAGAAACATAAATGCCAGCGTAGCTTGTACTTTCAGGTCTCTAGTCTTTTAAAGCTCTACCAAGATTTCTAAGCATTTGCTGCCGTGTGGATTAAACCTCCACCCACAAAACTGTAGCTGTGGTCTGCTCATCAACAGTGACCTCCATTTGCCCTGGTTGATGAGGTTTCACTGTCTGATTTAGACAGCTGTTTGTTCCTTAGGAGACTTATCTTCCCACACAGAGCAGCTGCACTCTAAGGTCTTTCCAACCTTCTGCCCCAGCTCTCTCTATTTCTCTTGGCCTTCTTCTTGCTCCAAAGTATACACCTGCGGCTCTGGACTATGGAGTCTCACAGGAGTTAGGGAAGAATATATTTTGCTTTTATTTTATTATTATTTTGGGGGGTCTTTTTTTGAGACAGGGTCTCCCTGTAGCCCCACCTGTCCTGGAACTCACTAGATAGACCAGACTGGACTTGAACTCACAGAAATCCTCCTGCCTCTGCCTCCCAAGTGCTTGGATTAAAGGTGTGCACCACCATAGCCTGGCTATATTTTCCTTTTGATAGATACATCTTATTTTTCTACCTCTTTCACTGTACTTACCAAAGAAAAAATGTATTAAATTTATTACACCACCATAAAATGAATTTTAAGACATATAGTACTAAAAATCACTTATTTAGACAAATGGTCTATTTTCAAAACATTCAAAAGGGCGAGAGAGTTATACCTATTCTTGTTGTCTTCTACAGCTATCTATAGCATAACTTATGCTTAAAACTGCTTCCGGTTTTAAAGGAGTTATATGTAAATTACCCAGGAGTGAACCTGGGTAATTGCACAAAGAATGCAGCCAGCAGAGACTGCATGGCTGCCCACTATGGTTGCTGTTCTGACCCAAGTTAAAGCACAACTGGCCACTCAGATGCTGACCCTAAGTGAGTTTCGATGGACATGGTGGATCTAGGGGCACTGAAATGCTAATCAGAGAAGTACTAAGTATGGATGCAAAGTACTCCACAGGACAGCTTTCTCAAGGCCTTGTATCTGACTTGCGGTTCTCTAGCAAAACTGTAGACTGTACTAAGGGAGCAACATTTTGACCTGGAGGAGTGGGAGAGAGTGTCTCGAACAGCCCAGGCTCCATTCTGCTAGAACAGGGTCTTTCAACAGGTTAGCCCCATGGGTCAGGCTTCCAGACTATAAACTGAAGGCACACTGTTTTCTGAGGCCCCTTCACTGCAGTGAAATTTGAGTACTTAAAAACAGGATTCCTGGGCTGGAGAGATAGCCTAGCGGTTAAGAGCACCGACGCTCTTGCAGAGGACCCGGGTTCGATCCCCAGCACCCACATGGCGGCTAAGAACCGTCTGTAACTCCAATTCCAGGAGAACTCCAGTTCCAGGGGAATCCGAGACCCTCTTCTGACCTCCGCGGCATTGCACGAACACAGGTGCACAGCCCTGCATTGCAGACAATACCTCATACACATACAAAAATTAAATAATAAAAAAAAAAAACAAGGATTCCATCTCTACTGAGCAGCCTTACAGAGCCTTGGGGAGCCAACTCGCTCCAAATCTAGGCTTCTGTTGTCATTGATGCCTATCTATAAGGAATTAATTTATTTCATGAAAAACTCTTGGGTTTGAGTGTTAGATCAGTTTTGATTTTTTTTTTTTTTTTTTTATTTTATTTTGGTCTTTTCACGACCAGGTCTCCCTGTAGCCCCAGCTGTCCTGGAACTCACTCTGTAGACCAGGCTGGCCTTGAATGAAACTCTCAAAGATTTGCCTCCGCCTCTGCCTCCCAATGCTAGGATTAAAGGCGTGCACCACCATGCCCAGCTCAGTTGTGATTCTTGAAACAATGACCAAATATCTCACCAGAAACAACCTAAAGGTAGTACTGAGCTTTAACTTCATTTTGTAGTTATTGATTCTGAGCATATTGAGACGCAATTAGCTTTTGTTATATTCATCTTTTGTTGTATTCATCCAGCAAACTTGAGGGTATTAAAAAACTATTTCATTTCATATATTTTAACTTCCCTATATGATATATTGAATAATTTCAATGGATACTTTAGAATTTATAACATAAAATCTTTTTTTTTAGTTTAGTTATCTTTTATTTATTCCTCTTTCATAAATTATAATAAGCAAGAACCTGGAACACAAACTGAGAACTTTTAATCATTTATTACTAATCCTTGGCCCAAAGGAGTGTAACTAAAATTATTCTTTTTTTTTTTATTTAATTTTTTTATTGAATGGCTTTTGGCATTTCGTACATCATTCTCCAATTCAGATCAGCATTTTACTTTCCTCCACACCCACCCCACCCCATCCCAGAATCCTGTATTTGCCATAATGTCTTGCATCTCCTCTGTTTTTTTTTTTTCCTTTTTCGCTATAATTGATAATCCCTGAGTACAAGCCTCCTTCATGCAAAACCAATCTACAGGCTGTTGTGTCCAAACCCCCACAGCCCCACCATCCAGTGGGGGGTGACATGTTGTTTGTTCAATCAAGTTGATCAAATGAGTGTCCAGACTACATCGCTGTAGTTTCACCATTCACCCCAATCAGAGCCTTTACATTCTACCACGCCCCCTCTTCCGCAGGTTGTTCCCTAGGCTTAGAAAAGGGGCACAGGTGGATGAAAAGTACAACAGTCCACTCTCTCTGGAGCTGTTGACTTGGACTCTGGTCATAAAATCTTAACTTAGCAAAGTCTACCTTAAGAAATGTTGTTAGGCCACTTTTCATAGCATAAGACAATAATAATAGGGGCTAGAGAGATAGATTGTTTGTTAAGAGCACTTACTGCTGTTCCAAAGGACCCAAGTTCAGTTCCCAGCATCCATGCTGTGACTAACAACCATCTGAAACTGTAGTTCCAGGGAATTTGTTGCCCTTCTCTGGCCTCTGAGGGTACCAGGCACACACAGGTGAATTTACATACATGCAGGAAAAGCAGTCAAACACGTAAATAATAATGGTATCATTTTTCCTTCCTCACTTTCAACCTTGGTGCTTTCATCGACACTTTTCTTCTTCATGTAAGTAGCACATTGATATGACCATTACATGCATATAATCATAACAACTTGAAGTTTCTTGTAGTTTAAAGGGAAATAAATATAAAAAGTTTATATTTACACATGTTACTATTTCCAGTACTCTTCATCTCGTTGTATAAGTCTGCTTTCTTAACACATCTTCTTAACAAATACTTTCTTCTCAATTAGCTCCCTTTTAAATATTTTACGGAAAATTCTGAGTGATCTCATAACACATAAAATTTGAAGAGAATTGTTAATAAGAAATTCACAATTCTACTTCTAATTGCTTCGTCACTGTCACAAGACATCAATGAATGGGAGACTTTTCAGTGATGCCTTGTGACAAGCCCTAGGAAGTCAATGCCTCAAGCTGGTAGGGCTGTTTGGAAGGTTGTGGAAACTTTAGAAAGTAAAACCTCACTGGGGAATGTGAGTCACTAGGGACAGATCTTGAGGCTTTATAGCCCGGCCCCACTTTCCAGTGGCTGTCTGCTTCCTGAGTGTGGATGCAAGGTGACAGATAATACCTGGCCCTGCCACCCTTCCTGGCCTGCTGTATTTCTTCTCCACCAGGATGGACTGTTAACTAAGCCAATAGAAATCCCCCCCAACCCGAGTTTCTCTTATCAGGATATTTTATCATGGCAATAGAAAAGTAAGAGAATTCTGAATTTAAGAGGTTTAATGTCTACAATTAAGAAGATTGCATGACTATAAATAATTAGAAACAAACTGAAAAAACAAAAAATAGGTTGAGTATCTAACCAACTTCATTCCACCAAAATTTTCAAGAGAGTTGAATAACTCTCCTTATTCCTATAAATTCTGTACTATAATCAAAAAACAAGTACTTTAAATAGGTTTCTAAACACCATTCCAGATTTTGGAAATGTAGCAAATCAATATGACTATGTTCTGTCTTTGACTCTCCACATACATATAATTCATGGAATTATGAAGCTGGAATAAAACAATGTATTTTAAAAGCTTACCATACAGTCTCCTGTGAAATTGTTATTCTCTGACCTTGCCTAATTTTTTCTGATCTCCTTCCATTCATTCTTGTAGCATACATCATAAATAATTTATAGGATTATGAAGGGTGTGGGGGTACATGCCTTTATTCCCATCAATTGGGAGCCAGAGACAGATGGATCTCTATGAGATCAAGGCCAGCCTGGTCTATATAACAAGTGGCTACAGGGAGACCTTGTTCCAAAAAGACCAAAAAAAAATTTAAGGATTCTGTTCATGTTAATCATTTTTATTTCAATTCTTTGCAATCCTATTTAGATTCAAGATTAAAGTAAGAAAAACAAGACTTAATCTTCCCATCTGAAACAATCAAAAACACCAAATGGAATGAATGAAACACTGGCTTTCAAGGTGTTAGATGCCAAGCAATGGAAGGTAGTGATTTAAAGTTAGAGAAAATGCCCTGCAAATCTTGGCATTCCTTGAGTATCTAGCAGACTAGTGAACAGAGGTGCACAAAGCCAGAGACAAGCTTTTAAAGATTCGAAAGAGCACTGGAGACAAGGGCACACAGTGGAAATAGCACTGTCCCCCCAAATTGTTGGATAAAAGCACTGGAGAAATGAACACTCACAGAAAGAAAAGGGTTTCAACTGTCGTTAATTGTATTAAGCTGTCTGTTCCATAGTGGAACAGGCCCTGTAGAAAGCACACACATGAAAGCACAGCCCAAGGACACATGATAGAGTGCAAATCCAAGTACAAATTGATGTTTTATTCAAATGCAGCATGTCAATTTATAGGCAGTGTGACATCACCTCCTAGAAGCCAACCCCAGACCCTTGTATCATCAGGTCATCCCAACTTGTGGGCATAAACAGAGCAGTCCTGTGACCCTCATTCATGCCTCTGGAACATACTGGCTGGAATGTTAGCTCACACTCACCTAAGCTCAAATCAGACACACCCACAAGTAATCACAGAAAAAGTTAAGACTTTAGAAAAACAGGAATTTAACATGAAATAAAATTCTATTTGAATGGTATCTTAAAAAAGAGTAACTTTGTTCAAAACTTTGTAAATACGCATATATTTTTCTCTGAAAATTTGTTAATGTGTTGTATTGGCCAAAGTTAATATAGAGTGCATGTGTGTGTGCACATGTGCATGCATGTATACATGTAATGACAAGCTAACTCTTTAAAAAAGGAATAAACAAACCTAGAAAACAATATTAGAAACAAAAATCATTTTACTAAAGTTTTGTTCTAATGGGATATCCATTAAATCTGCCTGTCTTACTAACCTCAAAAGACAACTTTATTACCCAATTACTGATTTGTCTACCTGAGTTTTCTAATTGATAGACTGGCATAGTAGAAGGTTAAGTCTCTTGCCTAAGGAAAAGTGTTTAAATTCCACCTGTAAATCCTAAATCCCATTGTTCAGTAATTAGCCCAGTGGAGGGGTTTTCAGGCTGAAATGTACATCAGAATCAGCTCTGAAACTTTGCACAACATGCAGATAATCAGGTTCCACTCCAGATCGTTGAATCAGAATTTGGAGGTGATGGAGCCTCACTAACACAGTTTATAAATGTTCAAGCCAAATGCAGCCCTGGTTATAAGAAACACTGGCCCCACTTTCTCTAGTTCCCAGTGGAAGATAATGCCATATTCACTTAACTTTATAAGTTGGTGTCAGCATCAAGAGAAAATCATGAAAATGTGTTCAACTTAAAATATTCAAAAGATTTTCTCTTGTCTGGTTCTTTATAAAAAGTACTCACAGTATAAATCACTCTTCCACTAGTTAGAGGGATGTGAATCTTCTCCCAAATTTCCTGGAAACATTCTAATATACCTTGGAATAACCAAACTCATGATTCTTAGCTTTCTAGTGACAGCAGCTGTTAGATTTGTGTGTGTGTGTGTGTGGGGGGGTTAATGTTAAGAAAAAGAACCAGTCCTGCAATAGCGAGGATTGTATGCCTTTATTTAAAGCAGATAGTGAGATGGACAGAGGATACTTCTTGATATGATAAGTTCTTTGAGCCCTAATGGGGGTCATGGGACCCTTTTATTCCCCTTTGGGCTCAGTAAGAATGTTTCTGATGTGAGGCCTGGTGCTTTTGCATAATTGAAAGGCTTTTGTTAAGATTACTTCCTGGGCCTAGCTGGTACCTGAAAGCCTTCAAGCAGACAGGCTGGTTCCACAAACCTTCTACCTGTGAGTGACTGGTGAATAAGACTTTAGTGAAGCCAGATAGCCAGTTTCAAGCCACTTGGGTATTTCAAGGGGTTTTTACGATGCTGTGGCTTTCTTAATGAAGCTTATGGCTCCTCTGCTGTTCACAGATCTATCATCAGGAAGCATATCAGAATGGAAAGGTGTGATGCTTGGCAGAGACTCTGTTGAGAATCTGATATGGCCTGTGTATCCTGTCTCCAAAGCAGTACATGAGTACACACAACACATGTGAACCCTCTGGCATTTTCTTGCAGGAGGAGGACCCACTCATGCCCTACAGCCCAACTTGGATTTAAATCAAGCATGTCCACCTTGGATTCCAAAGACTAGATAGCAATTCTTGTTTTGTTCATTTAATTCCCAAAGGCCTGGAAGACTAAAGCCACTTGCTAAGTCTTGAAAGAATTTGTTTCATGCTGATTTTGTGGTTATTGGAATGCTACTCAAGCACCTATTCTTAGAATTCCCCCCTCTCACTGGTAAACAAGCTTATTCCGAATTAGAAAAGTTAAATATCAAACTGCATTCCTTCTCCAGATAAGAACGGGAAATAATCTATAGAACTCAGAACTTTGCCTCTAGGGACTCCTCTAAGCTTCTGTACAGTATGTTTTGAGTTCTGCTGTACTCAGAGCATCAACCAGTAAGAAGGAGAGAGTAATTCATCATCTCAGAGATGCTTGCTTGCCCTTCATCCTCTTCTCCAGTTAGAAGGAATAAGAATATCAGTTCTTTCCATCATTAGAAGGAAGAAAAAGCTAATAGCTTATTCTGCCTCTTAATGGACTATGTGTACTATGTGTTGGCTTTCATAAGCAGCTCTTCACTCAGTACAGTTAACTATTGCTCACTGCTCGTGACTAAAATTTGCCATAAACATATACATTATGTGGTTGGTCTTTCATTATGTCAACCCAAGCAACTTCCTTTCACCATGAATTTGCTTAACTCAATAGAAGACATTTCAATGGATTTCGTCTTTTATCAAATAAAATTCCTGCTTCAAGGCAACTCTACTATTATCAACCCATAAGACTTATTAATTATCTTTCTTCTTCGCTCAAAGTGATCTCTTCAAAATAGTAAGTCATCTATCAAAATGCAACATTATTATTGTAATTAAATTAGTGTTAGGATATGATAAGCAAAACTCTCTGTCACATGGATCTAATGGTTTACTGGTAAATGTTCAATAGAAAGCTTTTCAGACATTCCATCTCAAAAAAAAGAAATTAGAAAAGAAAAGAATAAAAAAGAGAAGGGACTGAAGATTTGACACAATGTGTAAAAGCACTGGCTGTTCTTCCAAATGAGCTGGATTTGGTCCCAGCACACACATGGCAGCTAATAACCACCTGTAACTCCACTTTGGGGTTTCACATTGAGGTCTTTGATCCATTTGGAGTTGATATTTTGTACAGAGTGAGAGGTAGGGGTTTAATTTTGTTCTTCTGCATATGGTGATCAATCCAGTTTTGCCAGCACCATTTGCTGAAGATGCTATCTTTCTTCCAATGAGCTTTTTTGGCCCCTTTATCAAATATGAGGTGGCTGAAATTGTATGAGCTCAAGTTTGGATCTTCAGTTTTGTTCCATTGGTCAATGGCTCTGTTTTTGTGCCAGTACCAGGCTGTCTTTATGACTGTAGTCCTATAGCTTGAAGTCTGGTAAGGTGATCCCCCCTGTAATGCACTTTTCACTCAGGGCTGCTTTAGCTATTCTGGGACTTTTGTTTTTCCATATGAATTTAAGGATTTTTTTTTCCAAGTCTGTGAAGAAACTCATGGGGATTTTAATTGGGATTGCATTGAATCTGTATATTAATTTGGGTAGAATGGACATTTTTACTGTTAATTTTTCCAGTCCATGATCATGGGAGGTCTTTCCATTTTTTGATGTCATCTTCAATCTCCTTCTTCAGGGGTTTAAAATTTTTGTTGTAGAGATCTTTGGTGTCTTTGGTTAGGTTTGTTCCCAGGTCTTTTTGAGGCTATTGTGAGTGGGAAAGTCTCTGTATTTTTTTACAAATGTATAATTAGGCTTCTTATTATTGTCACCTCCTATATGAGAAAATTTCTTACACTATTTTCAATTTTGATCTTACTCATGAAAGTTTCCCCTCCATATCTAAATTCTGAAAAGCTCCACATTTCATTAACAAAATTGGCTTACAAATACCACAATGATTGTCATGTTCATAGTATGTGAAAACAGGATGGGATGGAGCTGATATTTTCATATTAATGCACAGACAATTTGAAAAATGCAGAAAGCTTAAGTGCACAAAAAAAGCAGAGAGATCTAGTGAAGAGAAGTAATATCAAAACCAAGAGAAAATAACTTTGACTCTCGACAAACTCCAGCTCCTGATTCCCACCACTAATGAGACAGGGTTGGTCTTTCTGAAGTTTAATGATACTCTCTTGTACAAATCTCTGACTTAAGTCTACCTCCATTCAGAAGAAATCTAAGCAAATCTGAATGTGTTCTGTGATTTGCAAATGAGTACAGTAAATAGAGCAACTATATAAATATACTACAATTTTACATATGGGCAAATAATTATTAAATTAAGTTTGAAATAAAAAGGACTAGAAATGGAACATAATAAAAGTAATTGAGGAAAAGTACTTATTACTTAACAAAATCCATTAATTGGATTCTCTTGGGTTGGGTTGGGTTTTGAAACAACTTCTCATTACACAGTCCTGGCTGGCATGGGTATATAGACCAGGCTGACCTCAAATTTGTATCACTCCTCCTGCCTCTGCCTTCCAAGTTCTGAGATTTTAAGTATATACCCAGTTCCATATTTCTTGTTTTCTGAGGTTTCGCCTCTCTACATCTTTATATCTGAAAGGTTAAGAAAATAGAATTTGAAGAGCTTTAAATCCTAAGAGAAAACTTGACCTTCTCAGATGAGAAAATAGCACGCTTCCTTCTATCAGTCTTTCTGGTGACAGTTCTTTTCAATATGATATTTAAGGACAGGAAAAAACTCCATGATTCAGCTTCAAGTGACAAAGTTCCAAGTTAGATGAAAAGTCAGAACATGGCAAAGTAACTCCCTCCCAAGTAAAAGCCATGGGAATAACACAGAAAGTGTGAGGACTGAAAATGTGTGGTCATCAAATGGAAGAATAAGTAAGCAGAAACACAGTCACAGGAGAGGATGGGTAATTCTTGTAGACTTTTGAAAACTCAAGAGACAAATTAAAATGAATATTGTTTCAGAAACAAAGACAATAAAGGCAGATAGTGGAAAACATGATCTTACTTCTTTTAGAACTAGACTGTGGTTTAATAGATAGAATCCCTTGTGGCGTGGGAAAAACTATTCAAATATGAAATGTAATAGTCAACACAGGAACAGAAGTTAAAATATGACAGCCATCTGTATCCTTATGATGCAATTAAACAAAATTCCCTAAGCTATTTCTTCACAGACCAAGTAAAGTTATTTCAATTTGGAGAGTCTCATGGAGTCACCATGAGCAGCTGCACAAAAAGGAAAAAAATATCTTTATAAACTTATTTTTACTGATTTGCATATATTTTTCTGAAAACCTGGAATTCTTCCTCTCTTAAATTTATGACATTGCATATGTCACATTACAATTATGACAAATGATACTCCTCAAAATCTCTATAAATACATGTTCTCTACCATATAAACATAATAAATGATGATGATTTTGATATACAATACCATTATTTTTAAAACTTTTGGATTAGCATTGTTTTCTTTTAAGAAGTAACATGATTACATTAAAAGACTTTGTATAGGTTAAAGAATTTGGAAAGGGGATGAATGGTAAACTCACTTATAGGAACAGTGACAAATTTTACATTACTGTTGAAGACTGGTTTTGTCAACAAACAATATTCAAACATTATAGTAGATATATAGAATTTGAAATTTGTATATTTTAGTTTGAAAATTAGGTTTAGCTATTATAGTATTTTCTGTTTTTTTTATTCACTTTTTATGTGTATGAGTATATTGCCTGCATATGTAAGTGTACCCATATCTCACAATGGCCACAGAGGTCAGAAGAGGGTGTGGGATCCCCTGTAACTGGAGTTACAGACTGTTGTTAGCCACCATGTGGGTGTAGGGAACCAAACTGGAACCTTCTGCAAGAGCAGCCAGTGCTTTCAACCACTGAACTATCTCTCCAGTCCCCTCTTTTATTAAAGGAAGAAGAGAAGAAGAAGAAGAAGAAGAAGAAGAAGAAGAAGAAGAAGAAGAAGAAGAAGAAGAAGAATTGAAAGAGAGAGAGAGAAAGAGAGAGAGAGAAAGAAAGAAAGAAAGAAAGAAAGAAAGAAAGAAAGAAAGAAAGAAAGAAAGAAAGAAAGAAAGAAAGAAAGGAAAGAAAGGCTTTCCAGAATGTGATTTTTATCTCTAAATGTTCCACTGAGCATAGGTGAAGGCACACTGACACTACTGAAGAGTATTAGAAAATTGATGGAAAACCTGTTGGTGTTGGCCCAGGATCTTATGTGAAGTGAGGACCACAGCTGGCCCTCAAGGAAAGTGGGAAGTCCATTCTAGAAAATTAGTCCTCCCAAGACCAAAATCAGCAAATAATATTCTGGGCTTTCTTGTACCCAGAATAAGAAGCGAAGCCTCTGTCATGTACAACCTGGCATCTCAGGGTGCTATCTTCGACAACAAAAATGGTTTACTCCTTTTTCTCACCCACCCTCCCCCAAAAGCCTGGAAACTGCTGGCTAAAGAAAAACCTACCAGAGACAATTGTGACTGAACTTTGTTCCATCAATGTAGTTACATGTACAGATCTCTCCAGCCAGGCTTGGGACTTTGAGGGTACAAGTAAAAAACACCATCTATGTTAGAAGGGATATCAAGTGATATCTGTATGTTTTCAGGTATAAGATAAGGAATGTTACTCTTAGAAGTGATTTCATTCACATACCTCTATGTCTTTGTCTTTATCTGTAGGACAAGCAATGTTATTTTTAGAGACAATGTCATTCACATTATCTGTATGTTTTAATGGGAAAAAATGTATTACTTTTGCTTTGTCATTTTTTAGAGTTCCACCATTTAAGGGCAAAGTTACATACTCAATGGGTCTTTTTGCATCTCTTATGGTCAGTTTGCAATGCACTGGCATCGGTTTCTATGTTTAAATCAATAGGTGTAAATGCACTTGAGAGTCATAGCAACTGGCCTATAGCCTTTAGCTGCCTCTGTGCTCAGAGAAAGATCTCTTTAACAAAAGCTCTGTTACCTGCAACCTAAATTCCCCTAGACCACCAGGATAATCCTTTTTGTTAAAACTAATTCTCACCTCAGAAAGTCGACTTTCTGGTTTGTCAAAAGCCAGTTTGGGGTTATAGCTCAAATGTCTTTAGTCCAGTATCAGGCCATCCCCAAAAATCTTCTGGAGTATTGTGACATTACTGCTCCATTTTAATTAAAAAACAAAGGAGGGGCTGTAGGAATGAAACTTTGCCTGGCTCAAGGAGGACCTGTAAGACCTGTCCAGGGTTATCTGATATCTCTATGGGCATTCAAGTTGTCTCTGTAAGTTACCTGTAGCCCCGTGAGGTTGGGATATTGTAGTGTTTCCTGCCTTGCCTATGTATGCAAAGTTCCAGAACTGGATGGCCCCTTCCCTTAAGGTATTGAGCAAAATGTCACACCTCTATTATACTGATTGCACAAACAGGAGCTCTGCAGCACCCCCCCCCATAAGAACCAAGTTGGCTCACCCTTCCCTTCCTCCTGCCCCCAACTTCCTTGCCCAGAGCACAGTAGCTTTTAGTATATAAACACATTGCTGGCATAAATAAAGCAGAGTCTATCTCCTGGCCATTCTCCTGCTGAATCCATGTCTTTCTTTCATTCCTCAAGTGACTTCTCATGGTCCCCTCCCCCACTCCTTCCCAGAGCTGTAAGGGGACTGTCACCTGCAGGCAGGAGACAGCCCTGAAGCTTGTAGCCTTATGAAGCTGCCAGCCTGGTTCTAGGAGGGAAGAATATTGTGTGGATTGAGGCCACACATGTGATTAAAGGATGAACAGATGACATATTTAACCAACAAAAACATATTTTTTTAATTCCACAGTTAAATAAAGCCTTAAATAAACCCAAATTAGTATCAGCATATCATGTACAAGTTGGATGGGAACTCAAACCCCAAATGCCTCAGATAGTTTGTTTGGGTGTTTGAACTCTTTAGAATTGTCAAACACGGGCTGGGGAGATGGCCTAGTGGTTAAGAGCGCCGACTGCTCTTGCAGAGGACCCGGGTTCAATCCCCAGCACCCACATGGTGGCTGAGAACCGTCTTTAACATTCCAGGAGAAATACAGTTCGAGGGAAAACTGACGCCGTCTTATGAACGCCCTGGGATTGCACAACACATGTAGACAGGCCGGTATGCAGACAGTGCATTCATATACACAAATAAATGAATTAAAAAAATTAAAAAAAAAAGAATTGTCAAACACATGGCTTAGTGCTTCCTTGTTTCCACCCTAAGTTGAATTCCACATACCATGTCAGATGAAGGCAGTCCCAAGACATGAAGGACACATCTACTGACTGATGCAGTACGAACAAAGGGCTTCAGGCTCTTGAAACAGATTACCTTTGACCAAAGACTTGTGATATAGTGACACTCCAGGGAAGTAATATCGCCACAAAAAAGAAAGTCAGGTAGTTACAATGATAGAAGTAGAGTTGTGTTCTTGTCAAACAAATGTATGCCTTAACAGCTGGAGAAGTTCTACACACAACACCCCCAAACTGGTTACTCAAACATATTAACTAGTTTTAGTTAAAGCTCTTCTAGAAAGAAGATGTAAGATGAGCACTCTAACCTTGCTTTAGTTTCACAGATCCAATGGATAAAACTACCACGTGGGAGACACAGTCCCTGGGCTACACAGAAAGCATGTTTATCACCAAGCACCAGAAGTGGAGGTGAAGAGAATCCATACAAACCAACCTGCTAGGCTGACCTGTGTCTTCCTAGTCTTTCTACATCCCAACCACCTTAGCCCAAGACCAGCTGCCTTGTCAGATTTACCACAATCCACTCCTCTGCATCCAGTTTGTATACAGCATAAACTAACTGCCCCACTGTCCTACCAGGACCCCCTCTTACAAACAGTAATCTGCATGCTTTCTTCCTGTCAATCTGGATTATTTCATTTTAATCCTCTGTATCAGTCTTTAGGCAGGCCAAGCTCCTCCTTAATGGTTGTGCTGGACAGAGAAATCTGAAGAAATAGTAATGTTCTCTCCTTGGTAACTATGTCCCATGAGAATTAAACAACACAGAAAATTACTTCATGTTCTCACTCAGATATGTGGGATTAAAAATTGTTCTTAATGCAAAATAATGACAATAAAAATCTGGGAGGGGAGGGATGGGAAACAAGGGACTGGGTCAGCCTGTACCAAAACACAGTCAGATAGAAGTAATAAGCTGTAGTGTTTTTCACAATGGGGGTAATCATAGCTCAAAATAAGCTATTATTTATAGTATAAATAACTAGAAAAGAGGAACTTAGAGGTTCTTTATACAAACTAATGATCAGGAAGTAGAATGGTACAAATCCAACACACATCTCTATGGCCACCAGATAATAAAGGCCTGAAATAATCTTTTCCACTTATAGTTCCAGACACTAGCCTGGTTCTCTCTGGTTTAAAGCCTAAAATATCTAATTTTTAAAAATGAAATTGCATGACTAGAGACATTGCTCAGGTTCTTTTCTAAACAATCAAGTATGCCGCTGTAATAAGTGAAGTGATGGAATTGTCTTTTTTTTTCTGGCCTTCAAACAGTGGTCCCCATCTGCTTACATCTACTGGCAAGAGGACAGAACACAAGTTCTCCCCATATCTGGGACTCTACTGATGACTCGGAGCCCTGGAGTTGGCTATACACCTTGAGTGCTCAAGATATTTAAGCAAGTAAACCACTGTTGGTGAAAAGAATATTAAAAGCACTGAACCCAAATTAGTACCTGTGGATGTTAGACAGCATCTGCCTGCTTGCAAAGCCACAGGTGCCCACTCAGTGTGTTACCATACTTTCTATGATAAATTAAATGCATTGTTCATGTAATCTGAACCTGGGGCTGAAGAGATGGATCAGTGGTTAAGAGCTGGTTATTCTTGTAGAGAACATAGGTTCAATTCCCAGCACCCACATGGTGGCTGAGGGTCATATGTAGTTACAGTTCCAGGGGATCTAATGCCCTCTTCTGGCCTCCATGGGTATTGCATGACACAGGTGTGACCCACATCCAGGCAATGAAAGAAAGAAAGAAAGAAAGAAAGAAAGAAAGAAAGAAAGAAAGAAAGAAAGAAAGAAAGAAAGAAAGAAAGAAAGAAAGAAAGAAAGATCTAAACCTAAACTTCCCCCTACCTACCCCACACACACACCCCAGGAGAAGTTATATTATAGAACCTTTTAGACATAGGTCATCAGGTAGAAGCTTTTGAAGATACTCATTTCTGGCTCCAGGTCATGCTGTCTGTACACAAGGCCTACTACAAGCTGTCTCTGTCGCTGACTGAGCCACTCTGGTCAGCATGTCTTCCCTACCATGACAGACTCTCCCTCAATATGAGTCAAGATAAATCTCACCTCCCTTGAATTGCTTCTGTCGCCATGTCACTGTGATAGGGAAAGTAACTAATACAGACTACAAAGAGCCACTTGGCAATAAGAAGAGTCCCAACCCATAAGGTTGGAGAAATACCTCAGTGGTTAAGAGCACTAGCTGTTCCTGCAGAAGACCCAGGTTCAAATTCCAGCACCCACATGGCAGCTAGCTGCCTCTTGGAGCACTGTACCCCATGGGTGCACATGTATGCATAAAATAAAAATAAAGCACAAAAAAGTGTTTTGGGTTTATTTTCGTTGGTTTGTTTGTTTTTAAAGAAAATTTCCACTCCATAGGAAATGGGCTGGAGACACAGCAGTTGAGGGTCTTCATAATCTATCCTCAGTATGATATAACTTCAGATCATTTATCCATATACTAACTTAAACATTTTTTGAAATACAATGTTTTAAACTATGAGAGAGAAAACTACAATAAAACAAACTTATTATTACAGAAAAAAAAAATCATAAGACCAAAGCCGAAGTCAGTGTGAGTGATCCATGGATCCCTTCCATAAAGGAGTCAGCCTCTTGACTGAGTCTTGGGGGCTTTTATACCCATCTACCAAATGCAAGCAAAAAGCAAATAGCACAACATGTGGTAATTAAATAAGTGGTTTGCAGGTAACACATGGTCACAGGGGCTACAGGAATGTGGCAGCTTTGGGAGGGAATTTTATCCTGGGAATCTGCAGGGGGCAAAGGAGGAAGAGCCTGTCTACCTTCCCCATTTTATCCCCTGTCTTAGAGCTCTTCCAGCTCCAAAGTTCTTAATTACCATAACATTGCAAGGTCTTTTAGCAACCAACGATGCATTTTTTTTCTATTTCCACTATAATATAAGCAAGCTAAAATATGATAGTGGCAGTTTTAACTTAATATTCAGAAACAATGCGTTTTCTTTTTTCTTTTTTTTTTTAACAATGTGTTTTCTTACAGTAGGAAGTAACAGAATCAAGATCTACACCCATAAAATAAGCTTGTCCATTAAAGGAAAGACATAAAAATAGTAACATCTTACAGACCTACTAGGAAAAAAGTGAAGTAATAAAAACAAAAACACTTCATTATCTGCAAAGCACACTACCTACGAATGAGGGGCATTATTACTAGTGGTATGTCCAGAGGTAATTTAATCCAGAGGTAGTGTCCAGAGGTAATTGTCCAGAGGTAGTGTCAAGCACTAGGAACTAGAAAACTAAGGAGGCAAGTAATCTCCCTGTCCAAGCTGGTTTTCTTCTATTAATAAGATAGGTGTCCTTTACTCTTCTCCAGGGCATAACCGAGCTGAGTGACAGTACTGTCGTGACCTTTCTAAATTCTGTGATACATTCTAAACTGAAGCTAAATGAAATCAGATGTAATAATACTCTTGAGTCTAACAAGTAGGACGATTTTGTTTCTCAGTCTGTCCTGCCCACAAACTGCCTGTCCTCTACTTCCCTTTCTCAAAAAAGTCATCCCCAGCATGGTGTAGGAAGGGACCTAGAGTCAGAAGCTTCCACACTCACAACATCAGTCTGAAACAATCAACACCCCAGGTCCCAAGGCTATCCTTATTCTAAGTGCAATATTCATTTTCTTTCACAATTGTGTCTCCAATCTGACCTCCAGCCTTCCTGGGAACCTACATGTAATTGCACTTCTAATCTTTGCCCATTTTTTGTTTACTCTAGACCATCAATCCAGCTCAAATCTGGACTCAGAATCTCTCCATAATATGTGCTCCGTGACTGCCACCTTCATCCCAGACTCATGACAGACTTCAGTGGAACGAACATGCAAGCCAAGCTATACGACAGGGTCCATTACAAGGTGACGGTCTTGGGTTCCGTGAGAAAAATCTTCCTTGATCTGCCTCACATAACCCACGCTCTGGTTCTCTGTTTTTCCCAGGCCTCCCTAATGCACTTGTTCCATGGACACTATTCTAGCCAAAGTACACAGGTGGCCACAGTGTTTCCCTCTGTTGATGTGAACTTTCTGCAAGCTAACCCCCAAAGCCAGTGTCTTTCTGCCAAGGCACTGCAAAGCCTCCAAGCTAAGGATGAGGTCATTATCTCTGTTCTTTCCCTTATGAGATAAACCACATCAAGCTTTCCTGACCCTGCTTTTTGGCTCACACTTGCAAGTTACAGGCATTTTCCCTTGCCAAAGGTGTTGGTTTCAGATCCTGGCTAGAGAAAAGGGGATAAGGGGAGCCTGCAATCTCCCCTCCTTGGTAAGCTTTAAGGCCTGACCCCAGGGGCTAGATTAATAGTCACTGCTAGCTTGTTTTCCAGAGTTACTGGCCTGAGAACATCCAGGATTCAACCTCTACTATAAGACCAACCTCACCAACCTAAGCTCCTTGCTGATAATTCTAGGGGGAAGCAGAAGTCATGCAGATACCCCTTTTTTCAGGCTTTTAGGTGATGGTTAACACTCTGTTTTAATGACAGAGAATAATAGTGTTATGAAAAGTGCCATTATCACAAGCTTATTTTCTTTCTATTACACAGCCGTAGAGTAACTGCGGAATGTGTTACTGCTGTAAGCACAACCCTCTCCCAAATTCACCCTGGCTTGTAAAACATAGTGCCTGAAAATACAAATGAAAGTTCAGCGTTGCCTCCCATGTTGTAATGATCCTAGACTTCCTGTTTTTCTAGTCAGAATAAAGAATCTGTCAGCTCTGTATACATCCCTACCTACTACATTGTCTCGGGAAAATTCATTTAGACAGAACATCAAAAATTATTATAGGGAAGTTAATGTGGCTTAAAAAATTCTGAAATGTTTTTTTTAATTAATTAAAAAGGGTGATAAGGTCTCCTCCAATAAAGTAGACATACATGAACTCACTAGTAAATGTTTATAAACATCTGTATATTGCTTATCACGTGCTAGACACTTTTCTACATTATTTGCATGAGTTATGTTCCTTAATCCTCACCAAAACTTCTTAGGTCAGATATCAAGTCCAATGGATAGGTACCGCCATTGACCAATTATGTGGATGAGAAAATTGAGGCCCAAGGGGTTAGGTAAGGGACCAAGCCAGGTGCTTAGCAACTGTGGAAGCAAGATTTGAATGGCAAATAGGCTGAATCCAGAAACAGCACACAAC
This sequence comes from Rhizomys pruinosus, assembly GCA_009823505.1. Taxonomy (NCBI): domain Eukaryota; kingdom Metazoa; phylum Chordata; class Mammalia; order Rodentia; family Spalacidae; genus Rhizomys; species Rhizomys pruinosus. The sequence continues at coordinate 106,327 of VZQC01000704.1, read as the reverse complement.
TCTGTTTAGATATCCACTCTTAGATCAGCTCCCTTCTTCTTCTTTTCTTTCTATCCCTAAGAAATGAATCATTGTGGTCTATTTTCAGTATAGTTGCCTTTGAGATCATCAGAGCATCACAGATAACCAGGAGGCATTATGCCCCTGGGTTCCCTAGCCAGCACCTGGCACCTGGTTGTCTAAATGTTCTCAGTTCACTGGAGGGTTGGAAAGGTACAGGCAGTCTGATGTGACTGAGCCTACAAATAAGAAAAGAAGGGAATCATAAACCCCAGGATATACATTAAATAAGGCTTTGATTCCTGAACCAATTGAGTGGGGAATTTGGAGAGGGAACAATACTGGACATCGGAAAGACTGTACTTCCCTGAAGAGCTCAGGAGTAAGGAACTTAAGGGCCAGAGAAATGCAATCAAGAATATAAAAACCACTCTTTTGCATCAAATCAGTATGCTAGCCCATTTTTTTTTTTTGCCTTTTTTTCTAGGCTAACATCCAACTTTGCAAAATTGTAGACTAAGCTGCTTCACTTTTGCTACTTTGAGTCTCCAGGACTCTTATTATGAAGAGAAGATCACCGCTTCTCAGATTTCCTCACTACCTAGCCCTACAGCCTTAGCTTCACTGCAGGAAGAGTTGCTGCTGTCAGGCCTGCCTCTGCCTGGGGTTATGTTTAAGACAAATTAATCATCAAGCACTGTGTTAAGAACTTAATACATCATGACAAAGGGAATTTGGAATAACAGTCACTTAAAGAAAGAATCAGATGCGGACACCAACTATACCAGATGGGTTTGATCCATCCCCTGTCCCAAGGCAAACATAATCCACCATATTAAAATAAGATATCACAGCAGAGAGCCAAAATTGTACCTACAGTCCAATCAATGATGGCCAACTGTCATAGGCCTAAAAGCTGGAGGAGGAACCAATTGCTATGATTCCTTTTATTTTTGTTAATATTTTATTTTATTATTTTTATTTTATATGTATGAGTTTATTGTCTGCATGCATATAACCTTCACCCATGTCCTGCAGTGCCTGCAAAGGTCAGAAGAGGGCATCAGATCCCCTGGAACTGAACTTATGGACGTTATCAGCCACCATGTGGATACTGGGAATCAAACCTGCATCCTCTGTAAGAAAATCTAGTGCTTTTAACTCCTGGGCCATCTCTCCAGCCTGAGACCCTCTTTCAACCCCCCCAAAAATGGCCTGGAGAGATGGCTCAGAAGTCAAAAGAATTGTCTGCTCTTACAGAGGACCCAGGTTCAATTCCCAGCACCCATATATGGCAGCTAACAACCATCCATAACTACAGTTTCAAGCGAATCCAACACCTTCTCTTGGCCTTCATTACGGAAACTGAAGGACACAGATGCGCTTTCACACATGAAGGAAATGCACTCATTCATGAAAATAAAAATAATATTTAAAAAAAAATAGGCCAGGTGTAGTGGTGCATACCTTTAATCCCAGCATTCAGGAGGCCGAAGTGGGAAGTTCTCTGAATTCAAGGCCAGCCTGCTCTACATAAGGAGTTCCAGGCCACCTGGGGCTACAGGAATACCCTGTCTCAAAAAAAAGTGACAAAAAAAATGATGTCTGTTGGCATTTTTCACAGCTCCCACTAGCAAGTTCTGGGTTTTGCCTTGCTTGCTTTTTGTTTGTTTTTCTGTTTTTCTTGAAATGTTGTAGACTCAGGCCCGGAGCGTGCATTGAGCCGTATTCCCAGCCCAACTGCCGGTTTCCTAACATGGAAAACACATATCACTTCTTTCATTGTACCCCAGCACTAGCTAAACATAATTTCTGTAGCAAAATTGCAATCTTTGAGTGCAAAAGAATTCATATTTCTGTGAGTTCAAATGTCTGAGGTTGGAGAGCAGCTGTTGCCTGCTTCTCAGGGATGCTGGGCAGGAACCCCCTGAGGTACCTCCCAAGGCGGCCTAAAATCACTTCTCTATATTTTTAGCTGTTCAAATGGATCCACTTTATTGACTATATATTTTAAATAACATTCGAAAAGCATTTCTGAATCTGCTGATAGACTTGACATGTTTCTCATGACACGGGCTCTTAGCAGTTGCATCTAAAGCTCTATTAACAAGAATGAAACATTAAGTGGTCAGAGGAAAGGAGAGCTGACTCTGCTGTTTACTGCTGCTGAGAAGCATGTTTTGTCTATTTTGACTTATCTATTTATTTCAGCTCTCATGGAGTCATCCAGAGCTGCCATGTCCAATGTACACACTGGGAAGAAAAAGTATCTCAGCAGCTCAGGGTCTGACTCCAGGAAGCCCGTCAGCAAGAATATCACTTCAAATGCTTTTTCTTATCCCTAAATTAACTGAAAACAGCTTGGTGAAAAGAACTCCAGAACCACTTTCTGGCTCATCAGCAGAGGCATGGCCTAGCACCTCACGACAAAAACATCCTAGGTAGTTCGTATTCATCGTTCTGAAATGTGGATCAATTATTTAGAACAACATGGGTCCTTTTCCAATTACAGAAGAATGCCATATGTGGTCTGCTGGGTGAAGATTTTTTAGGATTTACATTTAACTTATTCAGAAGAGAGTAAGTTCCTTTTCAGGAGAAGAGTACATACAGCGAACACTCCAGAGTGTAAAAAGGGAAGCATCCTCTTACAGAGCTGTGTCCTTTTTTGTTCTAAAAGTAGAATGGCAACTTTCTTGGAAAATAAATAACTGAAACAACTACCCTGCAGCTGGTAATGTCCGGGGGCCATGGCAATGAAGCATTTCTATCTCTCTCGTAATCAACCCAAGAAAGGAGCCTGAATTTAGGAAGCATGTAAAATGATGCAGCTGGAGCAGTTTAGGCGGCAGCACGGAAGGAAGTAGGAAACAGGAAGGCATGTTGTCCCTTCAGTCAGAATAGAAGCTTTTTTTTTTAAACTTGTCCTATGAGCCCTTAGAAAAAAGGTTTTCTAAAAATATCAAGAATTTCATTCTATGGGACTGAAGAGATGGTTCCATGGTTAAGAGCACTGGTTGCCCTTGCAGAGGATCTAGGTTCAGTTCCTAGCATTCACATATTGGCAAATCCATAACTCCAGTTCTAGGGGATCTAACATCCTTTTCTGGCCTCCACAGGCATTGTATGACACAAATGCACTTATATACACAAAGGCAAAACATTCATGCACGTAAAGTAAATAAATCAAAAACGTTTTTCTAAAGAGTTTTATCCTACCCAGCAAGTATTAAAACTGAGCCAACTAAAATCTTTTTGCGCTATGGTTATTATCTCTATTATCATTGGACAGTAAAAAAAAATCACACAGAAAAGTGGGAAATAATGGCTATTAACAGGCTTAAATATATGTGATGCAGCTATTCAGTAGCTTGGTATGACTTGACTTTTCAATGTCTGGAGGCATCCAACTAATACACTAAAGCCATAGCATGATACGGAAACCCCAGGTCGATATTTAATATCGCTACAAAATGAAGCAAATACACTTCTGTTCATACAAAGAACATTAAGTGTGTGTTTCTATAATGACAGAATCTTACATGTGGTCAAAGGATGCCTCTGGCATTTCTCAAAACCAGAGACAGGCCATTTAGGCATATGTTACCAATACCCCAGGTACTTAAGCCCTGAATCAATCATGTTAGCTTAAAAATTAGTGCAGGAGTTGAAGACATGGATAAACAGTCAAGAGCACTGATCACTCTTGCAGAGGACCCAGGTTCAGTTCCCAGCACCCACGTGGCAGCTAACAACTGTCCATCACCATTTCTCTGGGATCTGATGCCCTCTTCTTGCCTCCACAGGCTTTTCATGGATGGGCACACTTATATACAGGCAGGTAAAACACTCATATATGTAAAATAAAAATAGATAAAATAAAATAATAAATAATATTTCTAATCAGGGCACATAATGATGAGAACAGGAGCTAGAAACCAGTAAGACGGTTTAGAAGCAGGGTCTCAGATTCCTGTCCTTGGCCAAAAGCCGAAATATCCTTGGTTCTGTCCTGCCAGTGGTCAGAAATACCAAAAGTGTTTTAGAAACTCTGGTTCTTGGTCTGGTTTCTTGTTATCTTTCGTCTCCTTTTACACAGGTGCCAGAAAGCTATCCGTGAGAATGTGACTGAAACTCCAGTCCAGGCACCTGGGATGGAGAGGTGCATGGACACCTCGGGGTGGTCCTACGGTTCTAGCCACTTCACGACCCTTGCCTGGACCCTGGAGAGACTTATTAACCTGAGACAATGATCATCAGTGTTCGAAACACTTTTCTTAGGACCCGCTCTTGTTATGAAGGATTTCTGCTTCTTTCTTATCTCTTAAGTGCTCTCAGGTGAACCTATAATAAACTTTCTAAATCTCACCTCTTCATTGTCCATGATATTAATTCAAGTTTTTAAAACAAAGCCACTTTCGGGGGCTAGAGAGATGGCCTAGCGGTTAGGAGCGCAGACGCTCTTGCAGAGGACCCGGGTTCGATCCCCAGCACCCACATGGCGGCCGAGAGCCGTCTGAAACTCCAATTCCAGGAGAACTCCAGTTCCAGGGGAATCTGACACCCTCTTCTGACCTCCGTGGCATTGCACGACACGGGTGCACAAACTTGCATGCAGACAGTACATTCATACACATACAGAAATAAATAAAATTAATAAAAATAAATAAATAAATAAGCCACTTTCTTGGATGGCTTTTGTTACTGTTAATTATCTAGGACCCTAAACCCCTGAACTATGGCTGACCCGAGGTGAGAAAGCCTCCATTGCTCTCAGGAAACCCCTGGTTTCTCTTCTGTATCAATAAACAGGGTGTCGAAGAAATCTCCATTCCCTCCTCTCCATTCCTTTCAATCACTCTCCACAGTTGTTTAAGAATTAACTATGTTGGGGCTGAACAGGTGGCTCAGCAGTTAAGAGCACTGACTGCTCTCACAGAGGACCCAGGTTCAAGACCCAGTCCCATAGAGTGGCTAACAACCCCCCACGACTCCAGTTCCAGGGGATCCAATGCCTCCTTTTGACTTCCACGGGCACTGCATGACCTGGTGCACTTAACTACATGCAGGCAATACACTCATACACACAAAATAAAAATAATAAATAAACTATTTTTTAAAAAAAAATTAACTGTGTCAACAGCTACAGGGTTTCAAAGTAGAAAATGAACATTCAGCTTTTTCCTAAGGCATTTCCAGAATAAAGGAGAAATATAACTATAATCTTATTGTGTTGAATAACTAGACAACTAAAAAGACATCCACATGGGTAAAGAAGCAGCAACTGCAGCAGGACAGATGAAAACCAAACCAATGCAGGAGGCTCCAAAGGCAGAAGAGACAAAGACAGAGAGCATGGTGACGACTTCTCAGTCTAGGTGGAATGGAAGACCACGTAACTGTGTCAAATGAATGACATAAAAATTTTCAGATATCAGGTCTTCAATAACGATGTGGAACATTTATAGCAGATCACCAGCTGAACAAAAAGTCATTGCACTGTGACTCTGCACCTCATGCTGATATTACTTTACACTGACTTCCACTGAGCTCCCCTTCACTGCCCTGCTGAGTTTTGAGTTCTACTGTGTGCCATACAAAATTGGTCTATATTCTTCTACATGGTAATAACAATTTCATTACATAAAAACACAATTGCCAGGCCTAGCTCTTCCAAGCACACCTCATTCTTTTTCAATAAGGTTTCACACTATAATTCAGGTTAGCTTGCTAGAACTTACCATGTAGCCCAGGCTGGCCTTGAATTCATAGCAATTCATGTGCCTCAGCCTCCCAAGCACTAAGATCACAAGTTCATCCATCCAGTGTCCCTTACTTTAAGATCAGCTTTTTCTCACAAAGCAGTAATCAGCTTCCAATTGTTCTTCTGCTAAGACTGGAAGCTGCTACCCACTTCCACAGTTCTATGCTGGGTTTTGTCTGCTTCACGTTGCATGGGTCATGTTCATGCTAACACCATCATTGTAGGTTCACATGACCAGAGGGCCCAGAGCTCACATGATTCTATTTCCATATGGTCATGTACCTCCTCCCTGGTTCTTACAATCTTTCCTCTTCCACAATGGTCCCTGAGCCCTCTGTGAGTGAAGCTTAATATAAGAGTCCTGTTCAAGGACCCATAATTTGTAGACTGCTAATTCTTTGGCCACTTTTATCCTTTAGTGTTCCTGGTCGTCTGTTGTATGAGGGAGCTTCATTAGTCTAAGTTGAGAGATTCCTCTTCATCTCTTGTTCTATGTTGTGTGAGCCTTAGGTGTAGAGGTTGCATTGTACATGTGCCACTTAGGTTAGGGCAATTCACAGACTATGTTTTAATTGTACATAAGAAGACAAAAATCAAGAGAAATGAAGCAACTTTGCTCAGGGTTGAAATTAGTAACAGGTGAAAAAAAGGCTTTGAGTCCAGCTGGGCTGATTCCAAAGCTCCTGCTATCACCGTGGCTGACCTTCATGCTTTTATTATTAACATTCTAGATTCTCTCCTGCCTTAGGGACTCTCTGCTATCTGATTTCTTTTCCTGGACTATATTCTAGAAGGTAGTTGGGAATCCATTCACATGCAACTTTCAAATTTCTGACTAAAAGTCACTTTCTCAATGAGGCCCACCTTCAAAAACCTATTGAGTATTGCAAATCCGCCACTCTGATCACCTTCAAATACATCACTGTCACTGACAAATTACTTATTGTGGTTATATCCTCTTCTAATACTTATTTATTTTTCTTTTTTTTTTTAATTAGTTTTTATTGATGCTTTGTGCATTTCATACATTTTTTCCAATTCAGTTCAGGTTTATTTCCCTTTCCCTCCCCCCCCACCCCCACCCCCTCCCAGATCCGCATTCTGCCATAACTGTCCTGCATCTTTCTCTCAGTTTTTTTTTTTCATTTTTAGCTATAAGTGATAATCCATGAGTACAAGCATCCTTCATGCAAAACCTATCTGCAGGCTGTTGTGCCCAAACACCTACAGCCCCACCATCCAGTGGGGGGTGACAGGTTGTTTGTTCAATCAAGTTGATCAAATGAGTGTCCAGACTACATTGCTGTAGTTTCACCAT